>JAOWBN010193710.1:0-15438 GCA_028565015.1 Pinguicula moranensis
CATCAATTCTGAAATTGTAATAGCTAGTGAAATGCTAGAAAAAAAAAAGATTGAGATGATGAGAGAAAAAAAAGAGAGATTGAGATGATGAGAGAAAAATAAAGAGAGATTGAGATGTTGAGAGAAAAAGAAAGAGAGATTGAAAAGAAGAGAGAAACAAAAACAGAGATTGAGAGTCATAAAAATATGAGAGAAATACAGGCCTTGAGAGAAAAAATTGAGTGAAAAAATGAGTCGTGAGGAAAAACAGAATGAGGGAAAAACTGAAAAGGTTATGGCCGAAAAGAGGGAGGGGGAATTACTTTTGATTCCATTTGAGCCTATGATTGTATATACATACAAAGAGGCTTTGTTATCTACTAACAAACACGTCGGTACCCCACCGAGCGAAATTGTTTCTTTTGTGGAGGAATCTGTGAAGCCTTGCAGCTTACTGTCCATCCAAGAGAATGAGTCTATTGAGTTCGTGTTTGGAGACTTTGATCAAAATCATAGTGTGCATAGGAGCAAACACGAGGTAATTAAAGCAATTCAAATGCAAAAAGATGGATCGTTTGAGAGGAGGCAAGCGGGTGTGTGCACAAAACTGTGTGCGGATCTAGGTAAGGCAGCTAAGGTGAAAGGTGCATCATCCTTAATGTACTCTTCACTTTCATTATTAGTTACCCCTATACTTGAATGTGAATATTTTCAAGATTGCTATGCACAAGGTTTTGATTTTGGTAATGTATTGCACATGGGATGGTGTTTTTTTATTACTATATTGACTTCTTATATGTGCCTAATAGATTATTGCATGAGTTATTTTTGTCTGTATATATACAATTTCAAGATTTTGAGTACATCCAAGATTGTTATGTTCAAGGATTTAATTTTGGAGATGCACGTATATTGTTTGATAAGCTTCTTTCTAGCGAACATGCAAAGCATGAATCTATTTGTTAATCACAAATTTCTTCATTGAATGTGCTTATGAATTCTTTTTTGCAAATGAATACACGTGCTATTGAGAATGAAAATGAGTTGTTTGATCAAAATTCAAATTGTTTTGATGTGTTTGATGCATGTAAAATAAGGACAATTACGAGGCATAATAGATATCAGTTTCATGTGAATGAATTACATGTGCTAAAGCTTTCAAAATGTGGACTATTTGTCATGATTGATATTGCATATCTTAGTCGTGATTACATCAATAAAGTAGATTGTCTTGATCTTAAGATTAAGAATATGCTTGCATGTGACGAGTCCTATCATGATGCATTCTTGTTATTTAAATTGCATGATGAATGCTTGATAGAACGTGTTGAGCTTGTCAAAATGTTAGGAATTGAGCATGAGCATTTTGTTAAACATCATTTGAAAATTGATTTTGCTAACAAGTTTGATGCATGGACATATAATAAGCATGGAGTTGGATTACATGAATTACATGAGTTCATTGTGAGAAGAGATTATAATGGTGATGTGATTGGAACGACTCTAGAGGTCTTGCATTGATCATTGCATTATTTATTTGATATTTGATGGTAAATCACGCATGTTCGAATTGATCTTTATTATAATTGAATGGTATGACATACCATGGATTATTGCTTGGAAGCGTGCACAATGTTGGGATTATTTTTGGGATACTTCATGGAAAGAGGTAAGAATTAATTCATTATTTTCTACCACTTTGGTACTACATATTGCAACTAAGTTGTCATTATTTGAATTTGCTTCCGGATTTAAGTCATTGTTGGAATTGAAGTTAACTTATATGTCTTTGAGAGTACGTGTAAGCTTAGGTTACGAAAGGAAGGCAGAGCTCTTTCATGAGAAGGGGCAAATGATAAATAAAAGTAGCACGCTATATTTTGTTTGTCAACCCAACATGGGATTCAAGAGGATAGTGTTTGAAACGGGAGATAGGATGTTGCTTCATTGGCATCACGCTAGATGCGTTCAAGTTTTCTACGTTGGAGAGACACATATTTCAAGTTTGACATACAAGGTAAGTACGGTGATCACAAGAGTTTTCATGATACTGGTGAACTTCCACTTGATGCAAGTTCAGATTTGAGGACAAATCCTTTTCAAGATGGGAGAATGATGCAACCCATGTCGCAACCAAACCCAAACAAGGGAAATATGACCCCCAATGTTGGAAAGGACGAGCCCAAGATGTCCATTGAAGGTGGAAATGAACTTGAGAAGGCCATGAAGCCCGCCAAACAACATTATTCACTAATTATATCCGATGGGCCTAATACAAGGATGAAGGGTAAAAAATTCAAGGAGTTAATAAATGAATGATCTATGAAATGTGTGATGAAAATGTGACATTTGAAAATTTTGGACTGCAAGTCCCAAAAATGTCAAATGGGCCCCACGGCCCACTAGAGAAAGCCTGGCCCACTAGAGAAAGTCTGGCCCATTAAGGTTCAACGTCTAGCCCTAGAGGTGAAGTCCAAGGCCCAAACCATCATGGAGAAAGACCTAAACACATGGAGTAGGAAAGAGAAGGAGAAAAGAGAAAAATAGCAAAAAGAATTTTTTTTACTTTTTAGGGATTTTGTCTCCTTATTTAAGGAAAGATGTTCCCTTCACAACTAGCACTCCTTTGTCAAATAAAGAAGCTACTTTACAAGACCAAGACTCATAAGAAAGGTTCGAGACATGTTTTGGTGTCCCACAATAAAAGGAAAATCATGCCATAATTTCCTTCTTAGCCTAGGACATGTATTTGGTCCAAATTTTAAGATAGATTGATTTTCTAGTTACTTTAAAATATCGTTATTAATTTTGAAGGAATTTTAGCCGAATTCTAGGATTGTCTATGCCTATATAAAGGCATTAACATCTTTTGTATTGACACCAAATTTGGATTAAGTCTTGTGAAATTAGTATTCTCTTCTGGTTTTAAAACTTTTTCAATTTATATTTTCTCTTTTATATAAAGGCATTATCATTCGATTCTTGGTTGATAATTTATTATCTTAAGGGGGTTGTTTGTGGCGTCTTGTTCCTACAAAAATTGTGGCTTTCGTTAGTTGGACACAAGGTATTTTTCAGGCGTTAGAAACAACAAATTCGTCCGTATCTTTTCTTAGAGTATCGAAATAGTTGTACAGTTTTGTCACAAGTTCGACATGGATTCATATCATTGATAGATGATCAAAGAGAAGTTCGCTTCTCCTTCTCTCTCTACCCGAGAGTATCAAGGGGATTTGGGGTAAAAAAATTGTGAAATTTTCTTCTTATCTACTTAAACTTAAAGTGTGGAGTTAGTACTTTAAAGACGCATATAAGTAATATAAACAGGTTGTATAATCTCACAAAAAATTGTGGTAGATCTGACTACCATATAGGGTGGACGCTTAAATACTTTGAAGAGGAAACTAAATTGTGGTAGTTCTGACTACCATATAGGGTGGACGCTTAAATACTTTGAAGAGGAAACTACCTTCAAGAGCTTGGAGAATTAATCTTCTTGAGGTATAACTTTTCTTTACTCTTGTTACAAAGTTATATAGATTAGCATGGACCATGGGAAAATGACCTCTAATGTTTTGTTTATGCACACACGTTTATTTCGCTTTCGCTCACTTTAGTGTAACATTAGAGTTCCTATAATTGAGTTATAATATTTATACTTCGTTCACTGTATTGGGTTAACATTGATTGCACAAGATTGTAACTGAAGATAATTGTTCATCAAATGTTCGCTATGATTGATACTTTTAAGGTGATAGGGGGTGCCGCTTCATTAATTTGAGCTGAAAAGTGTATTTTTACCCTTGTTGATTATTTTAGTAGAAAGATACAATTTGACTTACCTGATACACTTTTTAAGTGAAAAACCAAAGAAAATTGCTTGAAATAAGATTTAGTACATAAAATTATATTCAATAATTGCCCAAGTCCCATTTTTAATGAAAAACAGTTCAAATAGACACGTACATAATCTAATTATTTCGTAATTCATAAATAAAAATCATTAACATATCTCTAAAGAAGTCATTTAACTATTACACAATGGTAAAGAGTCTAAGCATCGTAAACAAAAATCCGAATGAATCAAAAAGTTCACCTAGTAAATGTCACAAAAGTTCCAGTTACAACCAACCCCAGCAAATAAAAAAGTTCAACAACCCGTGTCATTACTCGAAGCTCATTATCAATAGCTAATTTGATATAATTATCTATCTCTTTCTTACCATATGCAACACTGCATATAAGGCGTTTTACCTTCATTGCTCATGAGACGCGCGGAGATGATTGACTTTTCTCTCATAGTCAGCAATGGAAATTTAGCATGTGAACGATAAATCGCAAGATGATCTCTCGGTGTGTCACCGGTGCCTGAGTGCAAAACCTGTCTATCCCTTTTTTTTTTTTTTTGGTTAAGCCAAATTCATTATAAAAAGAGAGAAAGATAAGAAAGATAAGAAAGATAAGAAAGATAGCATAATAACAAAACTACTACAAGCTGTAGAAAACACATTGTCTTCAAGCGATGTAGTATGTCTCGAATCTGAGAAGGGTGGACAACATTGATCAAGCTAGCTCTCAGCTATGCAGGCCGCCATTGAGGTTTCACCAATCATTATTGTGTCATAAGATTTCTGACCTGTGTACCCTATTGTATCCGGATCATAGGATTGTTGATATTAATTGGCATTGATCCATCAAAACCTCTCATCCTGATAAGAATGAGATAATTAGGGAAGGAATCAATTAAGGAATTTGTAACAGGAAAGATTGAATTAAATCAATCTTTCCTTATCCCCTTGATCCTTCCCTAATCAACACTAATCTCCTTCTATATAAACATATGTAACACTATACGGTTGAACAAGAAAAAGAGTTTTCTCTATTCCCTTCTCTACAAATTCTCTATGCTTTTATCTCAATCAAGTTCTATTAACAGGAACATGTACTTTATATCTACAGGCGAACCGGGAGCAGTGTAGGACAAATATGGTGCAGTCACATCCCAAGAAAGACCTTAATTTTTGCATGGTGATTACTACAAAAGGACTCCCAACCAAGACGAACCTGCGGAGTAGGGGAGTCATCCAAGGATATCAAAGAGTGAGTGTGCGTTATGCAAAGAGGACAATGAAACTGACAAACACCTCTTTTATGAATGCAAGCACAGTCATAAAATTGGGAGAAACATTCCAAAATGGCTAGGGTATCCAACAAATACCTCACATATTACAGGTACGGAAGTTTTCATGACTATGAAACCTCCATACTTGAATAGAAACAACTGGATGACCATGTCGATGAGTACGACATGGCACTTATGGACACATGCGAAACATAATGCGTTTCAACATTGTTGGAAGTGGATCAACTTTGATGTAAAAACATATTTTTGGCTAATCGCTAACCAATTGGACCCTCAACCCAATCATGCAAATGTATCTAGTTTTTGGGCGCCTTGCACGGGATGTAGTCAAAAGTTTTCGGATGTACATAAACTTTGTATGTTTTTGTTGATTAATAATATTTTGGCTTTTTAAAAATAAAAATAAAAACAAAAACTTCACCGAATGGACTTTTTTTGTTTCTCCATTGTAGTTTTGCTAGACAGTTTCTGAGTATGCCCATCTTACTATTCCAAAGTCCCATGACATGTGCCACCCACCCACCCACGCCTATTATCCTGCCCTGGCATTAACCCATAAAACGCGACCGTTTCCTCGAATTCCTACGTAATTTCCGGGCGTCCATCCATCCATCCATCTGGTCAAATTCCAAACCAAACCCCGCGTGGCGTGGGGATCAAATATAAAGTCTTCTCTCATTCATTGTCATGGGACACAACTTGTCAAGTCCACCGATTCATCAACACAAACATGCAGCACGTTTCTTGATTTCTTCTACTGAATTACATTGACCAAATAAATCACACACTTGTGATGTTTCTTCATTGTAGCATGAAAAAAGTTATCAACAAGTGAAATAAATTCGAGTTAATTGTTATAGACAAGATAAAAAAAAAAATAGTGATAGGGTTTCCTATTTCCCCATTGAGCCCTTGTCTAATTGTATATCTCTATTTTTTTTATATAAGATTATAATTTTATCTACCTTAGGTGGATGTCAAACCAAATATAAAAATTTTTGACCCCATAGGCGAGCCTATCAACTACTAAGAAAATCGTAAGGACACATCCTAACACTTGTTTCATGATCGACTCACTTCCCATGACTTGCTTTAACTTTTCAACTTGTAACCCCATAATGAAGATTGAGTAATGGGGTTTTTGATATGAAGCTCCATCAGCTCTTATCGCACAACCTCTTTCACATTTACTAATTGTTTGTCTATATGTATCTAATATAGGGTAATTTTTATTTTTCCATCCTCAAGCGTCCCCAATTTTCTCTGGATAACTATGATTCCCAAAAGAATTCTTGGTTTCATCCTGAGGATCCCTATTTTGCAAATGAGTTCGTAAATACTACCACTGTGATGTGAAGGCCGGTAAGCATAGTGATGAGTCCTAATAGTCTCAAAGTTACCCGATATGACAATCATTTTGCCTCACCCAATTAACTGCTAACATTGAATCTTTATTCATCCTCATCCCAAAATATTTGACAAGTACGAGACATGAGAAATGAATGCAACCAGCCAACTTGGGCATTGCCTAAATTGTGTTAGTTGTGGGACTGGAGTGACTTTATTCATATCTTGTCATCATCCTCGTAATAGCTTCATAAAAACTTCAACTCTTCATATATCTCTGCCTCTTTCTTTCTCTCTCTTTTAAAACAAAATCAAGCATACATGTATGCTAGCTCCGTCATATGGAAGTACTGAGAAAAGGGTTTTGCCGGAAAAGCCTCGTCGCAAACTCTCTGTTTTGTCAACTTTTGACTAATTGATTGGTTAAATATCGAGGGTTTGATATTGCAGGAAGGAAATTGCGCCCGCACTTATGGATCACCTCGCTTATGGCCGCGCTTTGCCGCCACCTTTTCACGCCCGAGATCTTCAACTCCAGCACCATCAATTCCACCAGAACAACAACAACCAACAACAACAGAATCCCGAAGACGAGCAGAGCGGAAACACGAATCCAAATCAAAACTTAAAGCGAGACAGAGAAGACAACAATGGCGGACTTTCCACCGTCACTTCAGCCACCGTCTCCACCCCGACATCCGACGGCAACGGCAAGGAACTCGTCCCAGCCGGTCAGCTCGATCACGGCGAGGTCACGCGTCGCCCGAGGGGCCGTCCCGCCGGCTCCAAGAACAAGCCTAAACCGCCCATCATCATCACGCGCGACAGCGCAAACGCGCTCAGATCCCACGTCATGGAAGTCGCCAGCGGATGCGACGTCCGGGAGAGCATATCCACTTTCGCCACGCGCCGACAGAGGGGCGTGTGCGTACTCAGCGGGACGGGCACCGTCGCGAACGTCACGCTGCGTCAGCCGGCTTCGCCAGGGGACGTCGTGACCCTCCACGGAAGATTCGAGATCCTGTCGCTCTCCGGATCGTTTCTTCCGCCGCCGGCGTCCCCGGCCGCATCGGCGCTGACTATATATCTGGCCGGCGGGCAGGGGCAGGTGATGGGGGGGACTACGGTGGGGCCGCTGATAGCTTCGGGACCGGTGGTGATCATGGCGGCGTCCTTCGGGAATGCGGCGTACGAGAGCCTGCCGTTGGAGGAGGAAGATTCGCAAGCGGCGGCGGGTGGTGGCGGAGAGGGGCTGGGGTCTCCCGATATGGTCGGGCATCAGCATTTGATGAATAATGATCCCAACACAAATCTGTTCCAAGGGCATCCCCCAAACATGATGAATTCATGCCAGTTGCCGACGGAGGCGTACTGGGGCGGGGGGTCAAGGCCTCCCTTTTGATCAACTAGAGTCGATTGGTGGATGGAACAAATTCTTCAAAATAGTTGGATTATCACAAGAGCAAGTCCTTCCGGGTTAATCCTCTTGCATGATTTCACTTGAACCATTTTTGGCATTAATAACATTCTTCTTCCTTCCAAGATGTTTACTAGTTTCTTCTTTGTATTATCACCCGTTTCTTGACAGTTATCAGCCCTGTGTTGTGTTTGGAAGATGTACAAAATTCATGAATCCATGGTGATTTTTTTTCATGTCTGTTGCATAAGTTTTTTCTCTCCAGACAGTCGGATATTCAATCCATGGCCCATTAATTAAGAAAAAGGTTTTCCCTTAGTGGTTGAGAAAAAAACAGTACATTCTATCTCCATTGGGGATCCCTGAAGCTGAACAGATCAAAAAACGGTGAGTACAACCCCTAAATCTCATGCTCGAGGCCTAGTGCCTACGCATATGAGGTAAGTTGCATTTTTTCAGCCGTAGCGTACCCCGACTCTACCACTGAGAACCTTGGATTTTCTACTGTTGAGCCCCTTCTTGCTAGTCCATCGGCAATCCCACTGGCACTGATGCTGAACGCGAACTCGAAACATGGATCCAATTGGATATTCAATCCATGTTTTAACTTGTTGCTGAAGAAAGAAGAGGTTCGATTTCTAGTCCTAGTTGATTTTCCCGTTTTAGCTGTGCATTCCAAATTCCTCCTCACATAAAATAATCCCATTTTCATTCACATTCTTCCCCTTGAAGAAAGCTTAAGAGTATGAACTAACTTCAAGAGTCTGATCGGTTGCATGCAGAAAATAGTTGTGGGGGGTTTAATGATAAGGGCATGGGCTTCACAGTGATCCTGGATTTTTTGAGTCTTGGGTTTTGCGTTACACGTGCACAGGGTTCTGAAATTGGTTCCTTTTCGAGGCACAACTAACTGATAACTCTTGCTTTCCACCATGCCTATCGAACTTTTGCTGCTCAACAAGGCATGAACTGCTTAGTTTTCCTCTCTAATCATTTGTTACTTTTTCTTGTTTGATAAGTTGGAGGTTTTCTTTTCTTACATACTTTGACGAAAGAGTTTTTCCCAGGCCATTTCATCATCTTATATTTGGGGTCAGGGTTTCCAAGACATGCTCAATTAATATTAGTTTAGAAGTTCTGCTAGGATTAATCAAGTTGACATTTACGGGTACATGGATTGTTGTTGTTTCTCCTTTTCTAGATCACCAACTGTTTGCATCTGTATCTGAAAGGTTGCAGACACAACCTTTGAGAAAGATTCTGAGATTTTGTTAATGTTGAGTCTAAAGATTATTAGGTCAGAATCTCTTAAGGCTTGAACTACTTTACAATGTATTGAACTGTTTACACGGATTAAAGAACAGAGTATATCGAAGTTATGATCTAGATCATCATTATAAGTAGCTAGCAGGCTGTTCTCTCTCTTGAATTATTATTTTTACTTGATTCAGTTGAGATATTTGATTAAACAACATCCAATTATGTATGTGCTCATGTAAATGGCTTGAGGACAATGGAATTGGTTGTGTTATTGCCTTACTTCCGGTTGATCATAAAAGCCATATATTGATGAAACCAATAATTAACAAAGACGACCACAAACTTTAAATGGAGAGCATATGTTTCTCATGTCTCTCTCTCTAAAATTTGTTCTCCTCCATCTCTCTAAAAAAACAAAATGGGAACGACCATGAACTTGAATGCTCCCAGACTCAAAAACAAACGGAGATCATTCATAGTTCTGATCACAGAAATGAAGCGTTAAAGGAAGTTGATGGAGGCAACGAATGGAAAGTTGTGAAAAATCGTCCAAATCAGCAAAGGAACAACGCGATTCGTTGTTGTAAGTATCCTGAAAGTCTTGAGAAACCGTTACCGACATACATCACTAAACTCCGCATGGACTCGGTTTCCATCCACTTTACCAACTTCCCTCCCTCATGAAATAAGGTGGAAATGTGGCAAGTGTTCTATGGGTATGGTAAGGTCAGTGATGTTCATCTGCCTAAGAAGGTGGCCATTTTTTAAAATCGTTTTGGTTTCACGTGTTACACAAAGAACTTGACAAGCCTGACTCTTTTGGAGAAGCTAAATGGAATCTGGATCGGATCGTTCCAATTGAAAGTGAGCTTTGCTAAATCTTGGAAAATCACACAAAACCTCAAGAGACTGTCTCCCTAGCGGCCAAGGAGCTCATAACTCAATAAGTGGTTTCTCCTCTAGAGATGGGGAGTCTGATTAAATTCAAGCCGGATCCAATGGCCTCTCAATGGCTATTAGGGTGTTTGATTGACATCCCGGCCTCGATGTTAGATCTGTCCACTTTGAAAATGTGCTACAAGAAGTTGTCTATAATGATAGCTTTGTGGTCTGCCTAGAGGGTTAAGAAGTCATGCTTAAGTTAACATCAACAAAGGATCAAAATAGACTCCTGAATGACCCAGCTACAATTGATCGTCTTTCATTACAGTCTCTGTGTCCATGGAGATTGCTCACCTGTAGAATGGACAGTATGATATGGATACAAGTAAGAGGCATGCCGTTGCACTACTGGTACAAGGGTTTCTTAGAGGAAATCACCGTTTTAATAGGGTCCTTGATAAAGCTCAATGAAAAACACTCGCCCAATCATAGCTACAATATGCGTTAAGTCATCCCCTAACTCAACGAAAGAAGCCTTCTCCCTCCACCTGGAACAAATGAATGATAGGAATAGCAAGCAGACCAACAAACAAAAGAAGGCTTGTTCAGGGAAAAGACAATCCTCCCAGTAAGCAATGCGCAATATTTTCTACAAAATTAGAGGACTGGGGATAACACATAAAATAGCTAAAATTAAGGAACTTGTAAAAGTTTAACATGCAGACTTTGTTTGTATTCAGGAAACCAAAATGCATGTGATTAACAACAGTTTCTGTAGACGGCAATGGCCTAATGAAAATTTTGACTGGTGCTTCAGTGAGGCTACGGGTAACTCTAGTGGTTTGCTATGTATATGGCAGAAAACAGTTTTTCAAGTAATCATCTCATGGTCTTTAAGAGGTATCATAGTTGTGGAGGGGCTATGGGGGGAGATAGTAATTCCGGTAAAGATCTTAAATGTCTATTCTCCATGTATCCTGAGAGATAAAAGAATGTTATGGGAACGAACCAACACTCTAGATGGGGATCCTGCAGCGCGGTGGTGCATAGTTGGTAAATTTAATGTTATTCGCTCTTCATATAAACGGAGAAGTAGCGCTCTACTCCTTCCTTTCAAAAAGTAAGTACATCCCCACCCCTAACGTTTTCAGTTCGGGCTATATCCTGAATAAAGCTAAGATTTAAAATAACCCAAAGCTACTCCATTCATCGAAGTAGAAAACCCTAAACCATTGGTCTGCCACACAAATTAATGAATTTAACCATTTCATAACTAGCAATGATCTTGTAGATCTTCCTATGCATAAGACTCGTTGAATATCAAGAGGAGGACCATGTTGCATCAAATTAGATCGACTTTTCCTATTAGAATAATGGTAAGTGTCCTGAGATCTATCAATTTGGATTAGATCATGCGGTGTCGAATCATAGACTAATTCTCTTGAAAATTGAGAAGGTGAATTGGGGCCCTAAAGTCTTTAGGACATTGAACAGCTGGGATACAGTTGCAAGGTTTATAGATTTTATTTCATTGCAAGTGTTTGGATACAACATTTATGTGCTCTGCAAGAAGCCAAGATTGAGGCGGTTGAAGCACACCGATTGGAATAAAAATGTTTTTGGCTGGATAGATTGAAGATCTCAAGACTTAGATCCGTTTCATAGATGATTTGATAAAACAGGGAATCTCTTCTGAAGATGAAAGAATGAAGAGGCACGAACTATGAAAATCTTTGCAACTATGTCTACAGAACAAGGAGGTATTACTTATGCAAAATTCTAGATCTAAGTGGATCAGAGAGGGAGACAACAACACCAAATACTTCCAATCTAAATTCAAGAACAATTGCTGGCTAAACAATATTTGTTGCATGCATTTTGAAGGAGTGTGGACAGATGAGGTAATGGAGGTCAAGACTGACATCAAAAACTACTTTTCAACTCACTTCTTCTCTTTTGAAAATTGGAGGCCTACGCATGATCTATCAACAGGAATTGTTCCAACAGATGCTAATAATGCCTTTTAACCTTAACATTTAGTGAGACTAGATTATAGATTCATTATGGAGTTGTGCTGCCTCAAAGCGCCCTGGTCTAGATGGTTACAATTTCCATTTCATCATGTCATTAGGAGACTCTCAAGCAGGACTTCATCTTTTTTTTACTTGAATTCTATAGAAATAGCAGATTGTCTAAAGACATGAATACTACCTTCATTATCCTTGCACTTAAAATTTCTAATCCAACTTAGCCGGATCATTTCATGCATCTCATTAGTAAATTGTGGATACAAAGTGTTACCCAAGTTGGCAAACCGCATGATGATGCACAAGGTCATCTCAAGAAATCAGACAACCTTCATACAAGGCAGACAAATATTAAATGGCATTATTGTGGCAAACAAGGTCACGCACTCCATCAAAAAATCTAGGAAAGTTGATGTATTATTGAAAGTAGATTCTCCAAAGCTTTTGAACTGGGATTTCTTGATGGCTATGCTGAGCAAACTTGGTTTCTTCCAAATCTGGATTGAATGGATCTGAGAATGTATCACTACTCCTCATGTTGCAGTCCTAGTGAATGGTTGTAGTGCTGGAGAGTTCGAAGTCAAGCACTACAACCAATTCAACATAGGGATGTTCTTCTCTCGCACCTTCAGTACGTTGACGATATCATCTTATTTGCCACTAGAACTCCAAAAAACATCTCAATATTGAAAGAAATTCTCAAAAAATTTGAATTGATCTTTGGTCTTCCATCAACTTCTCAAAAAGTAGGCTATTTGGAATGAACCACCAGATTGAAACACTGGCAAGCTTTGAAAGGACATTGTACTGCAGATCAAGTGCTTTTCCATTTATATACCTTGGCCTCCCCCATTGGTGATAATCCACGCAGAATAAAGATGTGGGAAAGTGTCATGAACGTGCTCAAAATCAAAATACAAAAATGGGAAAACAAACTTTTATCTCTAGCAAGAAGAATCAAACTTCTGAAATCAGTTTTATCTACTTTTCCTATGTATTATCTATCTCTCTTTCAGGCCCCCAAACATGTCCTCAAATCCATACAGAAACTTATGACAAACATTCTATGGAAAAAAATCTTCACATCAATCGTCCTATTCATTAGATCAGTTGAAAGAACTTATGCATGGATGTGTCTGAGGGAGGGCTTGGCTTTGGGGATTTAAAGCTTATGAATACCGCACTACCAGCTAAATAGTTGTGGCGTCTAATAGTAAAACCAGATAGCTTATGGGGTATGGTCATTAAAACCAAATATTTTCATCTAAGAAATCATCTGTGTGAATGGAATCTGATCACTATTCCATATAACATATCTAGCCACTAGCAAGACATTTGGAAACTCTCGAAGGAAACTTGGTTCAACAACATAGTCAAACTCCAGATGAAGGATGCTGATAAAACTATGTTCTGGAGGTTCAATTGGAGTGGAACGGCTGTCTCGCACTTAGATTTGAAAAAAATATTCATACTCAATTCTCAGAGAAATCTAACGGTGAAAGAAATTTCAACAATCAGCCATGGTAGGAGGAATTAGATCCTGACGTTCAAGCACCCTTTGAGGAACAGTGAGACAGTAATGTACAAAGACCTAGTGTGAACTATCTCTCAGAGAGCACAATGCCAGGACGCAAATACGTGGAGCTAGGAGGGAGACTCCTCAGGCCAGTATACAGTCTCCTCTGCTTATGCATCCTTGTATTCATCACAGAGATAGGATTACTCGGCACATGGCATTATCTCTACCAAGGTCTGAGGAAAATTAGCTCCAAAGAGGATTCAAGTCTTTGCCTTGAGGCTGCTACACGAGAGGATAACTACTATTGATAATCGTACAAGGCGAGGTATGGGTATAAAAGGAAGTATACAACTGTGTGATGTGTGGCCTATATTGAGAATCTATTTCACATCTATTTCTATCCTGTTCGAATGCAAAGAATTGTGGTTTGAAGCATACTCCTGGCCTGGTTTGATACACGTTAATTACACCGACATTCAGAGTCATTTTGAGATGCACATGCGCAATGCCGGATTTAGAAGAAAGAAAAATTAGAGGGGCCAAAAAAAAGTTTGGAGCAAATACAAACATATTTAAATTTGTTTGAAATCCAAAATACATTTTTTGAATGAAATAGTAGTAAAATTTGTACCAAAACTCATTAAAAAAAATTCAAACATATTTAAATTTGTTAGGCCCAAATATATCAAAAGTTTCCAAAAAAAATTTGAGGGGCTAAGGACCCCCTAAATCTGCCCCTGCACATGAGTCATATTAAGGACAAGCCGAGATATGAAGTATGGAAAGCTATATGACATGCGACCGTATGGACTTTATGGCAGGAGAGAAACGCAGTTAGGTTCAACACATAGTCGAGTTTCCCAGAGGCCTTCGATCGATTACAAATAAACGTGACATTGGTTATCAGCTAGGAAAATAGCTTTTACAGGAGTGACTATGGCTGAGTGGATTCGCGTCCTTGCCATTTCAATTCAAAAGGTTGCTTGCAGTGTAGATTAAAGCAAGTATACCATTGTTGTTGTATTTTGTTGCTAAGGCTATGTTCCACATCTAACTGATCAGAACAAACAGGGCAAAGTCAGCCAGTGCTTTGCCAAGAGATGTAATCTTCTTAGGCTAATTAGCCAATTTTATTAACGAAAATTTAATTACCAAAAAAAAAAAAGATGACCACCCTACCCACCACCCTAGATGCTCTTGTGACTATCCTTCAACAAGCCCTAGCGTCCTTGACTTCCGATCTGAAAATGGTAGCTTGTACGGCGGCACAATGTCACAAGCCTCATCCTCAAAGACTAAGCTCCCTCCTCCTTTGGGTTCCCCTTCCCAGCAGGATGCGATGGAAAACTGGTGATGTTTCAAAAATACGGAGCCGTGAAAGACATTCATGTGGCATGTTGACCATACATTACAAGAAACACATGGTGCTCCCAGCTTTTCAGAAGCCACACATGGCCACATGGATTGGTCCCATCAGCTCATCATTCCTTCAAAGAAAATAACAACACAAAAGTCTTCATGAAGTTATTATTTAGCACAAAAACAGATGTGTTTTATTTTTGTCTGCTAGATTTCTTTTGCATTCTATAAAACTTGTAACGCAGACACCATTACACTAAGCAGAACTACAATGGAGAATCGCACTTCTTCACCTCTTCTTTTTGATTGCTTCACTGCACACATTTCACTACTAAATATTTAGCAAACATACAAGCGTATAAGCACATCTACATGGTATCAGAGCCAACAAATTGGTTTCAAATACCTGCTGGTTGATTCTCTAAGCTTTGCTCATCCCTCACTGCCGCTGCATCCTCATTCTTCTCTTTTCTTCAAATGGCCCTCACCTTATCCTCACTGTCTA
>JAOWBN010193731.1:0-41178 GCA_028565015.1 Pinguicula moranensis
ACTTAAATTCTCAAGTGGGCTTCGTGCCCAAATGAGAGAATATGTATTCTCGTCTTTAGTCGGTTGAATAATTAGAGATACGTGCTTCCATACCGACAAACTCATCCGTGAGAATATTCCCGCGCCGCCATGAGATCCCGCCGCCGCCGGAAAAGTGGTCTAGCAGCAACCTTCAATCCATCCAGGGAGTGCTCTTGGTTGAGAGTCGCCTATTTTGGGACTTCCGTGATTGAGTGGTCCACGGGTTTCGACGGTTTTGCTCGAAATTTTCGTTCTCTGGCGGCTACAAGGTAAGAGTGGCTTCCCTTTAGCTTCTAGAACATGAATTAAATGCTTTTAGGTTCAATTTCATGGCCTGGTCTGAAATTCAAAATTTTCAAAAATATAGAAATCGACCCTCGTAGCCAACACCAAATTCCACAAACATCTCAATATCCACACAAATACCAAAATAGCCCTTGAAAATCCCAAATTCTTCGAATCCGGGTACTTTGATCTAGACCCGATCATGGATTATGTGGGGCCATACAACCGCACAGCTTACTCAGTCCATCCACATACCCAACTAAATACTGATCGGTGATTACTCAATTGCGCAACCACTGACACTATGATCAATAATGCCAAAGATCTGCTCAGTACCTCAAAACCAAAAAAAACAATATACAGACAATAAACAGGTCGTATCAACTATCGTAGGGGCTAGAACCATTCAGATCTCGCCTCATCTAAGAGTGCCCAACTGTCTATATGTACCATCACTTTATTGCAAACTATTATCTGCCAGTCATATGACTGAAGAATTAAATTGCAAAGTTCTGATTTATTTTCATTTTTGTTTACTACATCTTTGAACACGGGGGATTATTGGATGTGTCACTTAGCATGGGGGACTATACTATATTGACGAACTGATTGACTCAGGCACTGCGTTACTCTCCCAGAGGTTGGCAAATCGTCTGGTGTGGCTATGACATAGACGTCTGGGACAACCCTCAGTTGGTTATCTCAAACTCCTATTTTCGTATTTATTTCACAAGAGTAGTAGTTTTTCATGTGAGACTTGTTGCTTAGCAAAGAACCATCATCAATCTTATTTGCTGAATAATACTCATACCAATACTATATTTTCTTTGGTACATTCGAATGTCTGGGGTCCTGCCCCTAAGACAAGTACGAGTGATGTTTGGTTTTTTTTATTTGTTGATGATTATACAAGGATGACATAGGTATATTTTCTAAGACATAAGTCCGAAGTATTTCAAAAAATTGTCAAATTTTGTGCCATGGTGGAGACTCAATTTCAAATGAAAATTCGCACCCTTCGATATGACAATGGGGGTGAGTTTGTCAATCTCTTAGTGATTTTTTTTCTAGATAAATGAATGTTGCATCAAACCACATGCCCTCACACTCCTCAAGATAATATTGTCGTAAAATTCAAGAATCGCTTGATCCTTGAAATAACCCAGGCCTTCATGATCGAGTCTTGGGTTCTTCCTTTCTTTTGGTCCAAAGCAGTTGCCACGGAAGTATACCTGATCAATCGTCTGCCTACAAAAATCTTGGGATTCAAGACTCCATCCCAGGTACTAGCTACCCACACTTCTGGTCCTCCAACATTGACCTTGGCTCTGAAGGTGTTTGGTTGCTCCTTATACGTACATATTCCAAAGTCTGACCGCACCAAACTGGATCCATGTGCGATTAAATGCATCTTTTTTTGCTATGGAATTAATTAAAAAGGTTACCAATGCTTTCGTCCGTCATTTGACCGCATGTATACAACAATGGACTATAATTTTCTTGAGATTGAGAACTTCTTTTCTTCCCATTTCAAAAATCAGGGGGGGTCATCTAATACTGTTGATCCACTAGATTGGTTAGTTGGGCCTACATCCATCTCTGCAGTCTATGATCATCAACCTCAATTTGCACCTACACACATAGTGCAGTCACCTACGCCTACAACACCGCTCCAATCATCTCCTTTGACCGAATATCCTGAGGTAAACTCTCATTCTAGCACCAGAATTATAACAGATGATTTTGTTGATATTACTCCTGCTACTCCCTCTTATGTCACAGTAGAATTTGAGCATCATATACAAGACTCAAGAGTGTTGACTCCTCGACATAATCGAGGAAGTCTTGCAAAGAGATATGAGACCAAACATGTGCCCCAACGAGCAAAATATCCGATGGCAAATTTGACCATGGAAAATATATCTCGAGCTGATAAAACATTCATGACTGTAGTGTGTTCGAAGGATAAACCTAGGACTGTACAGGAAACCCATAACAGAATAGAGTGGGCGGAAGCAATGAAGATTGAGATGACAACCCTTGGAAAAAATGGAAGATGGACAAAATGTACTCTATCTGCAGGAAAGAGGCCGGTCGGATGCAGATGGGTATTCACAATCAAACATAAGGCGGATGGCACGATTGAGAGATGCAAGGATCTATTGGTCGCAAAAGGATACACACAGACGTATGGAGTTGACTATTCAGAGACTTTCTCCTTAGTGGCTAAGTTCAACATTGTCACAGTATGGGTAATCACTATAGATAATGCAGAGGAAAGCAAATCTCTTTGACAAAATCTCTTCAAATAGTTTGAGATGAAAGATCTCAGATGACTCAAGTATTTTCTACATTGAGGTTCTACGATCCATGAGAGGAATCTTCATTTCTCAACGAAAATATATCCTAGATCTTCTAGCTGAAATGGGATTTAGTAGACTACAAACCAGCTGACACACCAATGATGGCTAATCATAAGCTGAAATTCGACGAAGATGCCCCTATAGCAGAAAAGGACCAATGTCAGAGACTGGTTGGAAAACTGATCTACCTATCTCACACCAGACCGAATATAGCATACTCAATGGGCGTGATCAGTCAGTTCATGTAGAACCCTCAAGAAGCAAACATGAAAACTGCACTCTAAATTATTAGATATATGAATAGGACAGTCGGAAGAGGAGTGCTCTATCAGAGGAATGACCATCTAAATGTCCAGGTCTTCACGGATGCCGATCGGAAAGGAAGTCAAACTGACAGAAGATCGAGCTTCGGATACTTTCCATTAGTTAGAGGTAACCTTATAGCTTGGAGGAGCAAAAATCAAAAGGTGGTGGCTCTTTCCAGCTCAAGGCCTTACTAAAGTCCTATAGCATAGGAAACTATTGACAGAATTAGGTTTCCCAGTACAAGGGTTGGCCCATTGATATGTGACAACAAGTCGACAATTAGCATTTCAAAAAATCCAGACCAACACGACTGGACCAAACATATAGGGGTGGATAGAGATTTCATAAAAGAGAAGCTTCAAGAAGGAGTGGTATGTTTACCATTCGTGAGATCAAAGAAATAGTTAGCAGATATTCTCACAAAAGCAGTGACAGGACAAGTACTCCATGATGCCTTATTCAAGGTAGGCATCTAAGATGCGATAGCCAAACTTGAGGGGGAGTGTTGAATAAGTGCTAAATAAAAGGGGGAATATTAGGCACAATCTCTTGTAAAAGGAAATGATCCTCTGATTTACGGAATCCTTTCTTATCTCATACCGAATCTTCCCCTCTTTAGTCTATAAATAAAGTGTAACCCAAATGATTTAGGATTAAGAAAAAGAAATTATTTTCAATACGTTTTCCGCGCCTAACACACTCTAGGTGGGAATCTTGGCCCGTTTCGATTCTCCTAATATCTCGTCAATCTCCATTTCTACTCACTAATCTTCAACAATTAATCCCAACACCCAAAGTAATGACAATTCAAGATTCATTAAAGGGATATAGCTTATGAATAGGTGGTTCATTGGCTGGTAATCGATGACAAATTATGGTAGAGATGGTCGGTTCACGCCAACCTTCGGAACCGAATAGGATAGTATAGGGCCAGTTAACTAGCTCCCGGTTAATTTGTGATTCGCCAATTCAATTTTGGTCAGCCGGTTTTGGCACCGTTCGTTCTACGGTTTATGAATCGTCGGTTCATATTTTTTTAAGTTAAGATTTTTTTTGCCTTTTAAATTTCATAAATTATATTTAATTTTTTTGGTATATATAAAATATATAAGTTATAGATTACAAAAGTATAATTTATACATATAAGTTTATATATTAAGAATTATATATAACTATATATAAAATTAGAGAAAAATAAAGGGGAGGGAAGGACTTTAATTTAATTATAAATGAATAACCATTTATATTAAGTTGTCTATGTATCATTTTTATATATATATAAATGAATCAAAGCCAACGTATTTCTTATAAATGAATCAAAGCCAAATATGCCACTGCACATTCTGTCACTCATACTTAGAAATCGTACTCCATTTATTATCTTCTTGCTTCACTACGGTACAGGTGTGGAGGGAGTTTGTTACATGGCTTCAACTGCAGCACATGGATGGCTCCATAGAACTGCTCCCTTCAATGGAAACTTTCACTATACTATGTGCTCCCATGACCAACCTTCAAGCATGGAGAGCAATATGGTTCTCAGCAGTATGGCACATGTGGTTGGCTAGAAACAACTGCAATTTTAGAGCTTCTCAACCAGACACAAATCTAATTTGTGAGCACATCAAAATATCTACTTGTATGTGGATCAAATCCAAGAAGAAGAGCACCTTTGCCTACACATTATCTGGCTGGTTTGTGCAACCACTTGGATGTATACAAAGCAACATTTAGAGAATCATTTGAACTCAAGGAACCCATATACTGAAGCTGAACTAGAGGCAAGGAACTGAAGAGATCCGTAGAGAAACTTTTGATTCTTTGATAGAGTGGTTCCTCTACCAATTCTTGATGTTGATCTGACATGCTTGCTTTTCGGAGTACCACTTCTCTCACTCATTACAGGGATAGTTCACCCAACATAACCGAGTTGTGTACTAATTTTCCTGTAATGGAAAATTGACAATGGGACAGTCATGACATTATGTTTTTGGTGAAAAGCGGATGATGGCGATGATTTGAATGTTGAGATGCTTTGTGATCTTCAATAAAGTTAGGTGAGTCATGTTCCATATCATCCTTAGCTACATAGAGGAAGGGTATGATGAGAAGAAACGGTAATCAACTCAAACTCAAGATATTAGTTAGATGGCACTCTCGAGTGATCACTTGCTTAGCTTGATTTTCCCTCATTCCTTCTCCTTGTTTTCTTTTTCACCTTCTTGTACATACTTTACTTATACATAATGAAATTTGGCTTATATAAAAAAAAAAAGAATAGGAACGATAAGGTATGAAGTAAGTCTATATACATATGATAATAGTTTTGAATAATCATTAAAATACTTTAATAATTCTAAAAAAAAATTGCACTTATTCTAATGAGTTTGATGTAAAAATATATTTGTGAAAATCTATTATTAACAAAACTACATAATAAATTTTTATAATGAACGGTTAATTGAAATAGAGCATAAGTAGAATTCCAATAGGTAAACACATCAAGAGAAAATTTGGTGGCTCTAACATTGCTATCTTTTAAAATTTAAACTAATCTTTCATTATTTTGGATTTGCTTAACAAAAAATTGATAGTATTTTTAATGGGATTAATGCTTAAATTAAAATATTTTAAAGTATCTTGTACACATAAATTAATAATATGAAAAATACATCTAATATGGAAAATAAATAACCACCAAAAGAGGAGTCACATAATGCTTTTAAATCATCAACACATACATCATTATGTGACAGTATCAAAAGAAGTACTTTATACACTATGTTGTAAAATATATTATTCTAATATAAGCATTGTCATATTGTATATATTTTGTGCATTATTTGATTAATCAAACACCATATATGCAAGTATCATTTTTGAATATTCCATTCATTATCTATCCAATCACAAGTTATTCACATATAACTATAAGTTTGAAAATGATTGGACAACATATCACTAAATAAAGAAACTTTTTGTTGCATGTTTGAAAAAACTTTTACATAATTTCTTTTTCCTTGTCATAAAAACTATCAATATATCTAGTATGTGTACTACATGGAATTCTAGTAAATACGGGATTTAAATACGTACATACATAATTTTCAAAATTTAAGCTTTTGGCAAATCTAAAGTGCAGGCCTTCCGAAAAAGTTAAATCAATTTAAACCTTCCTTATTCTTATTAGGATTTAATCAAAAATTAAAGAAGAAGACATACCTCCACCGGTGCTAGAACCCAAACTACTTCAGATTTAGGTTTAAGTATGATTGATTTAAACCTCTATCGAATGTTTAGTGTTGACATATCGCGCAAATGTTCTATAATCTCCACATTTTGAAGAAAAAATCATGAAAAAAATTAAAAATAACATAATAGCGTAAACATTTTGAAAAATTCCATAATTTTTGAAACAAAACTTTTCTTTCATATAACGGTCACACCACCCAAAGTAGTTGGGTCTCTTTACAAATTTGAAATTTTGTTGATAAATTTCCATAAATATCCAAGAATTACTCTCCTCGGCCCACTCTTGATTTTGAGACACGGTGGGATAACAAGGTGGTTTACTTCGACGACCACAAGAAGAAGAATGTGTTGAACTTGTATTTAAAAAAACTTCTTCTTCCCCCGGTGGTATTTCTTGCGATTCTTCCAAATTAAAATGAATTTCATTGAAATCATCAATACTAAGAAAAATGTCATCGAAATCATTGATGAGCCGATTTTATACCTATTTTATATAGACTATTTTGGTCTAATTTGGCTTACATTGCATAGAGCTCACTAATTTTGATGATTATAATCCACAATCATCATGGTTCGACACTCTTCTCATCACTCTATTACTTGTGTGACTTGTACACTTGCAATTAAAATGCATCAAGTTTGTCGCATCAAGTTTTTGGTGCTGTTATCGGGGATTTACAGTATGATAAGATCAATACTACATTAGTTTTTAGCTAGATTGGACTTTTTGTTTTGTATGTCAAGCTAGTAACATCAAAGAAGCGCTTCTTTGGAAGCAACCCAAGTCTTTTTTGGACCAACCAAGGATGTGTCCCCATACTCCCTAATATCCATCGATGTACTTATTTATTGACTTATGAACTTTCAGTTTTGGGAGGAGCTGATACATACTTATTTGGTAGTTAGCTTAGTAATTTTAACTAGCTGTTTTTTTTACTTGTTCTAATTTTTTATTTTATTTTTTAAAAAATCCTTTTTGATCCAAGCAGGAAAGTAACCCTTACTCTCTTATATTTTTCTGAAATATTTAAATTCTTAACTATCATGAACTTTAAGTTTGGGGATAAGGTGATACATACTTGCTTGGTAATTGCAATTTTACTTAGTAGTTTTACTTAGTTGTTTTACTTGTGTTTGGTCCAACCAGGGATGTGTCTCCGTACTCCTTAATATCTATTGATGTGCTTAGTTTAGGAAGGAGGTGATACATACCTGTTTGGTAATTAACTTAGTAATTTTTATTAGCTGTTTTTACTTAGAAGTTTTAATTTTAGTTTTTTTTACTTGTTTTACTTGTTCCGGGCAGAAACCCGAGGCTCTCAACTTCAAGAGACACTATTTCCCCACCTCTTCATGGTGGCATGACTATCTCTGCTTAAGAGGATGAGGACGGGACCTCAGACTTGGAGCCATTCTAAAGGCATCACTGACTTCAGAGGAGTTCTATTTTTAATTGATTATCTATTTAACTCCGTTGGGGTAGTGTCTGCTAAGTTTTGGGAGAGGTGTACCATACTTCCATGCTGTTGTCGCTTCATATTTGTCATTTCATGCTTTGTTGTGTGGTTATGTGCATATTGTCATCATGTGGTTATCTGAAGACTAGTGTGCTATCCATATTGGATCAAAGTGCCCGATTTTAAATTCCGAAAACTTTTAAATCCATACAAAAACAAGAAATTGAGCTTCAATAATAGTTTAATCCATATTCTAGAGTAAGAGGGAAGCCGTACTTACCTTGTTTGGCCGAAAGTTGACGACCCCGTGTGAAATCTCGAACGAAATCCATGCGATGTCGTTCACGGAACCCCCAAAGCAGCGGGTCTCTACCAATAGCGCTCCCTGGCTAGTGAAGGGGATGCTAGACCGTGAAGTTCGGCGACACAGCGTCTCACGGCGAAATTCGAGCGTTTGCTCGAGTTTTCTTTTCAGTCGAGTTTATCATGAAGAGATGACGACACAGACAGAATCTCGCTCGCTCTATTCGATTGGCCGAAATTTATATTCTTCTCATGTGGGCTCACAGCCCAAATGGAATTTAAGTCATTTGGGCTCGAGTTAAACTCGAGCCCAATAGCAAATCATGACTTGGATTTAGTCTCATTAAACCCAATTAAATTGCAATTGAATTGGGTCGTCCCACCAAAACACAATTTATTCTTGTCCGTGAAATTTGCCATTTTTTTTACACAATTAATTATTTAATTTCTCAGTTCGCCAAATAGAGCGACCTAGTAGGTTCCATATATCAATCGGTACTATCATAAGCGGCATCTATCAATATATTATGATCCGATTTAATATAGATACATCGAGATCCTAACATTTAGTATTAATTCTTTCGTCACTTAATATCCAATAATTAATATCATGCGTAGGAATGTGTCATCCTTAATCATTAATTACTTTCTTGATATTTCAGTAAATAATTGTTAATATGTGACTATCTCATAATCACAAATGCATGCATAACAATTATTACTGCATCAAAGGGCCCAGGGATATTAAAAATCTCATCCAATATGAGATGGACAAAAGTATCATCTTGATATTCCATACCTTCCAGCATGAATCGTGCATATTAGGGAAAATTACCTTTATGACCCCTCGGTCAAAAGAGGCGTTTGATAACCCCACGTAATATACATTCATCACCCAGAATTATGAATATCTCAGATAACTGAATTAATATTATATGACTTTGCCGATGACACAAACATAATCCATCCTGCAAGTCAATATAGGTTGAGTCCAATATTCATGTACCCCGTACACTCATATTTCATGTGATTAAACAGATACCTCGTATCAATGATCTATGAAACACGATCATGTATTAATCCACATGCGAGTCGATATAGTCATCTAGTTATTCCTTTGCTAATAACTTTAAGACTAGGGACTAATTTAGAGTTTTGATTAAATTATGAAGTTTTACAAATCGAGTCATCAACCCAAATGATCCATAATACATATATATATATATATATACAAAACTCAAGGAACAAAATGATATCATTTAGTATACATGAAACTAATAAGCGCACTGATTGGTGCTCTAGGTCACTAACCCAACAATCCATGCATTGGCTCATGAAGTACTTGAGAATTGTTTGTTGATAAGAATTGATAATTGAGTATTGTGAGGACCGTATGGAAGTGGATTGATCTAGATAAAATTTTTGATTGACTATGAATACTGAAAAGCATCTTCAACTAGAAATACCCCTCTAAGCTTAAACCAAGAACTAGACAAGTTATGGATATGAAAAAGCAAAAGTAAAAGAAAAGAAAGAATAAAAGCCAGAAATATCTGAAAGTATTTTCTCTATTTTTATGAATAGCTAGGCATTTGTTTATGTGCACTCAAATATTAGAATAGTTATTCCAAAGAAAAGCAAGGAAAAGAGCATCCTGATTTATATAAATGCTCTAAAAAAATATTGTATATATAATAGTGCTCTTGAGTCCATTGTATTATTTTGATGAAGTGCTTATATTTTGACATAAAAATAATGTTTATCTCAGTCGCTGACTACGTTGGCATGGCAAAAGGCAAGGTTAGTGAAAAAGGTTGAAGAGATTCGTAGGATGTATTTTCAATCTTAATATCTAAGAAGGAGATGTTCACCACAAATTGATGACTACATGCTTAATTTGTCAATTTCTTGAATAATGAGCATTTCCATGTATGAGTGACCGTGTGTGTGACGCTGCATTATTTCTAGGTCTTTATATGTGTTTGTGAATGTGTCTTTAAATGTATTACCCTGGGGGGGTTTGCATTAAGAAACTTGATGAGCTTTAGTGTTTTGTTTGAAGACAAGCAAAGAATTAAATTTGAGTCTATTTGTGTCTGGCCAGCATAGGTAGATACTTTGCTTCAATGTTTTGCTTGAGAACAAACAAATATTTAAGTTTGGGGATGCTGACGAGCCCATTTTATACATATTTTGTAGACTATTTTGGTCTAATTTGACTCAATAGTGATAGGGGGGCACACTTTTTATACTCAAATTTATTCCTTTTGCAATTACAAGTCACTTAATGCTCTTTGGGAGAAAAGGAAGGAAAAAGACCCTAAAAGACGTATAAAATACAAGATTTTGATTGTAAGGTCGTGTCTACAAATATTCAAGTTGTAGCCCCAATCTAGATGCCAATATCTATTTTGGCAGGAAATTACTGAGCAAAGTGTAGAATGACCAGTCTGCCCTTACTCCCATGTGGGAAATTAACTTGTCTAAAGCTTCTTAATGAAGCTAAGTCAAAGCTTCCCGAAGATGCTATCTCTCACAAGCTTCCCGAGGAAGCTAACATTCAGACATATCTTAAGAGAGATACCAAAGAGAACTCATTCTGGGAGGGGTTGAAACTCTGGGAACGTCCCCCCTGCAATCGTGGATTAATTCTTCCTATCAATGAAGAAGAACAATTCTCGGATGTCTCCACTGAAATCACGTACCAATTCTTCCCATCAAACCATTATGGGGCAGATTCCTTCCAAGATTCGGGGCATAAGGCATCAGAACTTAGACAGGAGCCATGAAGAAGAAGGAGGAGCTCCGGCGACTCCCTATTCATCCAAGGGGGTTTCTTGCCTCTTTGAACTTAACTTTCATTTATCTTTTGTATGGCTTGAGACTTTAATTTAGGGAGTTGATGTAGCCACTTTTGAATTTAGTTGTGGACTTAGAATGTTTCTAGCAATGGGCTACAAGTCTTGTATATGAGAGTAACGTAACCCTTGTTAACTAAAATGCGGATTTCTAATGTTTAGTTCTTTGAAATTTTTTTTTTTAAAGGCCCATTTTTTTTTATATATACGGAAATATTTACATAATGAACAATGAAAGCAAGCTCCCAACTAGACAAGCTCTCTGAGTTGTCTTATCAGTGGCCATACATCTTCGTATCTAGGCGAACTCCTTGCACAGAATTAGTGTTCTGTAAGGCTTGTCTCTGATTAATAGCCCCCTTATGTAGTGGCCACTGGAGTGAAAGTGAACACCATTTACATAAATCTTCAAATTATCTTCATGTGTTCATGCTTGCAACATGGATCTCATCAGTTGGTGTAATGATACCACTTTCACATTCTATCTTGCTTCCATGCTTGCGGGAACATGACTAACAAGTAGGATAAGTGTAACACTGGCAGTGACTTGTAGCTACAGTACCTAAAATGTACCTAATTGAGATATAAATGTAGTGAGATGATCAAGAATGGTTCCTCTGAGATGGGCTAAGAAATACTCCATGAGGCCTAAAAATAGGCTGCAACCATTAAGCCTTTTTCTCCATGTTGAAAGACTCCTTGCCTAGACTGGCTATCTATTGCCTCTACTCCATAACCGTGTCACTTATGCCTCGCCTATACCGCATGGAATCAACAAGATAATCAAATAGCACAAGGATGAAAAGACAGAAAAGGTTATGGTAGATTAAATGAGGCATGATCCAGAATCTGAGTAGTTGAGGAAAACGTTCCTCGCATAATCTTATAACAGAAGGTATAGTGTTCCATTGCCTAGCCTAATAAATAGCATCCTGGCCAAGAAAGATGGTTAGATCAAAAAACAGATAAGCAAGACCTGTGATTAATTAAAGGACAAGCAAGCTTGTGGATGTAGAAGCCAATCATCAAAGCTATAAGGAAACCACTTTACTTTTCTCTTGGCTCTAATCCATAACCAAGATTGCATTTCAATGCCATGGAGAAGTAGCTGATTATGCGGAGCAGTGGATAAGAAATGTGATTTATTCCGAGCTTTCCAAATATACCATACCATGGCTAACCAGATGGTGTTCCAAGCTAGAATATGGATACCTTGATGTGCTAATGAATTGAACACCTGTAAGGTAGGAATGGTTGATCCTCCATGACCAGCAGCTTCCAGAGAGAGCCATTTTTCAATATCTTCCCACACTTTGAGTGTAATTGAACATTCATTGAACAGGTGAGATACTTCTTCATCAACTTCATTGAAAACTGGACATATGATTTCCTGACCTTGCGGAACGACCCCTCTCCTCTAAAGGACAGCTTTAGTTGGAACTGCATTTTGAAGAAGGATCCAAGAAAAAAAAACTTTTTTGGGAGCAGAGCTATCCCGTATAAGCTTGGTGTGTGATAAGTGTAATGGAGAAAAAACCTGTTGAGTTGTGGAGGTAATAAGGCTGTAGGCATCTTTGACAGTATAATTCCCATCTTTATTACCTTTGAAAACATACTTGTCTTTGGCCATTACTTGTGGATAAACATTAGTCAGTTTGCTTGTCAATTCTGCAAAATCCGAAGTTTCAAAGGAATTAAGCTACTTTCTCCTCCTCCATCTCCAAGTCCAGGTACCATTCTTCCACACTCCAGCATCAGCAACACAAACTTCCTTATCAGTCTCAATTCTAAAAAACCTAGGATAGCAGTCTGACAGTGCTGAGTTTTCTAGCCACTGATCCGACCACATTCTAGCCCTTTCCCCATTTCCCAGCTGCAATTATACGTTGTCTTTAAACCAGCTACAGTCCAAAGAATCTAATAGGTTAAGCCACCATTCAGAAGCATATATTATCCCTCTTGGCCTTCCTGACATTGACATATTCTCTGATGGTAGAAGTGCTCTGAAACCAGCAATTTGAATAGATAAACTGCCACTGTATTAAGCTTTCAGAATTTCAGTGGACAGTGACGGTTCATCATTAAGAATTTGAAGCCCCCGTTTCCCTAGCATTCCCAAGTTGAAGGAGGGAAGACAACGAACCCCTAATCCACCATTGTCAACTGATGTAGTAATTTTCTTCCAAGATGACAGACACATCTTTTTCCTCTCTGAAGTTTTTCCCCCCAAAAAATACCTTTGGATCTGTTTGAGTTGTTTAAGTACGCCCCTTGGAGCCTTGTAATATGAGAAGAAATGGGAGGGTAGAGCAGACAAAACAGAATTTAACAGTACTAGTTTCCCTCCAGAGGAAAGCTACTTGTGATCCTTGTTTGCTAAGGTAGAGGAGAACTTATCCATAACCGGCTGCCAGGTATTAAGTCTTTTGATCTTGGCATCAACAGGCAGTCCAAGATACTTGAAAGGAAATGAGGATGGTTGACATCTGAGGTAAGCATCCATGTCTCCTAAAGTATCAGAATCCACATTAACCCCAATCAATTTGCTTTTAGCAAAGTTGATTCTTAATCCAGAAAGTAACTTGAAGTTCAGTAGTATGGCTTTGAATGCATGTATATATCTCCAATTAGCCTGTCCAAACAATGAAGTATCATCTGCGAATTGTAAATGAAAAACATGTACTCTTTTCTTCCCAATGCACAAATCTAAAAATAGTTCTAGTTCAACGGTTGTGTTGATTATTGAAGATAATCCCTCTGCTGCCAATAAAAATAAGAACGGGGAGATGGGATCTCCTTGCCTAATACCGCAAGATGGATAAAACTCTTTAGTGGGACATCCATTTACAAGGACTTAAGAAGAGGCAGAATCAAGAAGGCATTTCATCCACCAAAGCCAACATGCTGGAAAATTCATACTTGACATGATTCCTAATAGATAATTCCAATGGATTGTGTCAAAATCCTTCTCGAAATCTACCTTGAATATAAGTGCTCTCTTACGTAGCTTTTTTGTTTCATCAATGACCTCATTCGAAACTACAACACTGTAAATCAATTTTCTGCCTTTGATGAAGGCTAACTGCGTTCGGCTGATTAGCTTTTCCATAACTTGGCTGATCCTATTAGCTAAGATTTTGGAGATGATTTTAGGCATGCTTCCAATAAGGGTGATTGGTGTATAATCCTTGACATACTACGGATTAGAAGACTTAGCTAACAGAGAGATATGTGAGGCGTTACTACCTCTGCACAGCTTTTCTCTCTTAGAAAACTCATTCATGAGTTGCATTATCTCAGGTAGCAGCATTTGATTGAAATGTTTGATGAAGTGGAAGTTAAGACCATCTGGCCTAGGACTTTCATGACTACCACAGGAATATATAGCAGCTAACACTTCAGGCACCAAAATGGGTTGCTGCAGTAGCATCTTGCTAGACTGGTCCAGTGTTCTTACTCTAGTAATCAGAGTTGGTCTGACAGGAATTTTTTCAGTAAACCTGTCCTTGAAATGGTTGAAAAAACACTCTTTAATTGACTCAGGATCTTCTATCCATGTTGATCCGTCCCAAATCCCATTCATTTTATTGTTAGATCTAGATTTCCTCAACCAGATGTGAAAGAAAGCAGAATTCATATCCCCATGCTGCACCCACTACATCCGAGACTTTTGATAGATTGCACTGTTCAATTGTGTAGAAATGTTGTCTAAATGAAGCTGTAAATCATAGAGGAGTTGTTGTTCTGTAGTAGTGGATTGGTTTTCTTCAGCAGCTAGCTCAAAATCTCTAATTCTTTCCAAGAGAATTTTCCTCTGCTCAGGTAGGTTTCTAGGCCAATTAGCATTCCATAGTCTAATATTTCCTCTCAATATCTTAATCTTCTGCATTAGTTGATAGCTCATGAACCCTGCTATAGTTGTGCTGCACCAAACCTGCTTCACCATATCAGAGAAACTGTTGTCCAATAACCATGAATAAAAAATCTTAAGGGGTTTGGGACCCCAGTTCAGCATCTTAGAATATAAGGTCACTGGACAATGATCTGATCCATCTTTATCAAGGCCTATTTGAGTCCATATTTCGTTTGTTTCTAGCCATCTGCTGCTGACTAAAAATCTATCCAATCTACTCATTGCTTTTAGGGACTTTAAATACCATGTATACTTCCTTCTTTCCGTACTCAAATTTTGTAGTCCAAGGTGAGAGATGAATGAGTTAAAGTGAGCTATTTCTTGCACATAATTCTGAGTTGCCACACCTTTTCTTTCCCACAGAGAAGTTACTGCATTGAAATCTCCCATCACACAACATTTATCATGTTGAAAAGGCAGTATACATTCTAACAAGAGCTGCCCCTTAACTATTTTCCTGGGCAAGTCACTAGGCCCATAAACATTTATCATGTGGGATGGATATGATTCGCCAAACCAATGGCCTGATACACCAAGAAACCCCTCCCCTGCAAACATAGAAACTCTAACAAACTTTTCTTTGTTCTAGATGCAAAGAAGACCTCCAGACTGACCAGAAGAGGCCGAGAAACACCAATCCAAATCCAAATCATTCCATAGGTATGAGCAGAGTTTACTGTCTACACTTTCTAGTTTCGTTTCCCGTACACTTATGAAACCTGGCTTTTCTTTGAATATTAATTCTTTTACTTGTCTTCTCCTCTCATAACTCCCTAACCCCTGAACATTGTAAGTAATAATCTTCATAAACACCTCTGATTTGGAGTCTTTACTGAAGCACTTGAAATCCCTTTATAGACTTTAGTCCTGTCTTCCAATAGATTGTGAAATTTTTCATGATGAGCCCCATAGACTACTCCAAGATGAGATCCCACAGACAATAACATCTAGAAGATAGAGCGAGTATAGGAAGAGGAGGACTAAATGAAGATTGTTCAACCAATGTACCCAACCACTCTTCTAATAAAACTAGATTCTTGACACGTTCGGGATTAATCTCCTGTCTTGTTTGACTTCTAGTTTTTGGCCTTCCAATATTAATTTTTGGTCTATCAACTTTCCTTGGTTTAAGACTGACAGTAGTAGAGCCATTAAGAGAGGGAAATCCGTCTATAGTGATTCGAACATCAACCAGCATAGATACCTGTAGATCATCAATCTTAGGGTCATTAACTGATGCAAGTACATCCGTAGCCTCAGGTACATCCGTGACCTCATGTCTGGATACAAATAAAGGACTATCTTCCATCCTGATTCTGACAGGACTGAAAAAGAATTGCTTAGGAGTTGATAATGGTTCTGCCTGAATTTCAACCCCGGAGTCCTTGTGCATAATAACTGGAGTTAATGAGGTATCTGAAGTCAAGGGTTCATGTTCTTCAGGCTTATCAGGCATATCAGATATGAGATTGTCTACATATTTAAATGCTTTAGAATGCTCCCCTGAATGTTGTTGAAGACTTTGTTCACTCTTGTCCTCAGTTAAAGAAGAGGGCCACCAATTGATCCTTTGTGGTTGCCACTTAACATGCAAAGATCCTTCTTTTACTATGTCCAGAACTTCATTCTCTATATGGTCAGGCTTTTCACCTGTAGACAGCCTAAGTGAGCTAGTAGAAGCTATGGAGTGATCAGCAGAAGGTATGAAGTCATAATCTGAGATATCTACTAAATCCTCCTGGCAGAAAAGATCAATATTCATCCTCTCTATAACGTACAGAGTCGATGGAACCTTATCAACTATGACTTGCAAGCTTTGATCAACAGTCTGGCCTATAGGAACCTGGACCATTAGATAAGCAGCTTCAAGATTTTGTTTAGACAGAGTTATATCTACTATCTTAATGAAGGATCCAAGCTTATTGCCAATGGCAGTGAGATCTGCTGAGTCCAATCTTGGAAAGGTAAACCGAAGACTTGCAGCCAACATGTGCGACTACTTGTAGGTGCCCTTGGTGTCCATGGGGAAAGGTCAATCACCCAGTTAGCAAACCATTCACGGTCATTCTTTATGAGATTATCCATGTCTAGATGCCCATCTTCCCATATTAGAACAGACTCAGCACACAGTGGACTAACATATACATTCAAATACCCTGCAACTTTCAATCCTCTTTGGAGCTCACGCCAATTACCTTTCTAAACGAGCGTACCAATATAACTTCTGCCCAACTAGGAATTTACTGATACATCAAAGGTGAAAGATAGTAGATCAGAAGAACCAGATCCAGAAGTTGAAGCCTCCACATATTTAGGCAAGAGTGTCTTAGACAATTGCACCAGGGCATTTGTAGACTTAGTTACTTGCATCATGTCAGGTGTAGGACCTCGTGCTCGGCTCACTTGCAGGCGATAAGAACCAAGCCAGGTATTATTGAGCTTAAACAATAATAGCTCAACATCCTCAACATTAGTAAAAACCACAAAACCATAATGATGGCCCCTTATATTGAGCTTACGAGCAATCGAAATGCTCTGTATTATTCCTTGATGTTTCAAAGCACTACGTAGTCTATCAGTATCGCAGCCCATAAGAAAATTAGTAAGGTGGAAATTAACAGTCTTCAGACGAATAGGTTGTGAGAAGCTCTTTATCTGTGTTACTCTCGGTCCCAAACGATCATGGACCGAGCGTGGGTTTTGTGAAGGACGGAACTGAGCTGATCTATAAGTATGCTGAGACTAAGTCATTGGAGCCTTACCAGCCTTAATGGCAGCTCTCCGCATTAACTTCAGTTGATGAGGAGGGATGGTCCAAGCAAACATCGGAGAGAAGTGAAATCAATGTAGCACTGTCGGAACAGAGAAAAAATAGGGGGAAGCGGAGGTCTAGATTGAGAGTGTTTAAAGTAAGGCAATAGATTCCCCAAGCGCTTGAGGTGTCTTTAGAGGGATGAAATATAGCTAAGATCAAAGAGACAACTCATACACAACGGTGGCGGAGGAGCAGAAGAACAGAAGACAGCTCCAGTCACCGGGAATCGCCATGTACGGAGAGGATGCAGCTACAGTAACTTGGTATTTTCAAAGTGGAAATGTTTGCATGTAGTTCTTTGAAAATATTGTTGTTGCTATTTAATTTTATTGTGCTTTTTCCTAACTTGCATGTGCCTAGGCAACACTTGCACGCTCACTAAGTATGGTGGAAGGTCGAGAGACACAAACTATACTAGGAATGGTAAAATCAACAATTATCATATGCATGAGAATAGCTATGGGGTTATTGCTATTGTGTGTAAATTTCTTAAACACAAAACCTTGAGTATATTCAAGTGTGACTTCGAGAGAAGTATGCTTATATACCATAAGAGGGATGCTTATAGCTCGAGAGAGATAAGGGTCTAGGAGAGGAAAACCCGGTAGATAACAAACAATACAACAAATCATAAGACTAACGTAGAAATAAACATTCTAAGTTTATTAGATGGTGAAGTCACTATCCCTAGATCTTCTATCCAAGTATTGATCGCATGCGTACCCTATTTTTCAGTTTCTTTATTTTAGTCTTTTTCTTATTTTATTAGTAGGTTAGTACTGGCCTTTTTAATTTAGTCCAAATTGCATAAAAATGGTTTTGACACTCTTAACATAACTCTATTACATGTGCGACTTGTCCACTTGCAATTAAAGTGCATCAAGTTTGTGCACATCAATCATCATGAGGTTGTTGGAATGAAAAAGAAGAAATATTTTTTTTCGACATTTTTTCACTTGAATATCAAAATAGAATTGAAAATTGTATTACGTAGCTTAATAAAATGCACAACTCTAAATTCTAAATTATGGTGTTTCTTCCAAAGATAAACCAAACCAAACCAAACCTACCCAGTAAAATCCCGCCCTTAGGCAGGGTCTGGGGAGGGTGAGATATACGCAGTCATACCCACACCTCTCAAAAGAGATGAGAAGACTGTTTCCGTGGAGACCCCCAGCTCGAGATAGAAACTAATAATAATAAAGAAATAAAATAGAATGAAATAGAATAAAATAAATAAAAAATAAATAAAAAATAACAATAAATAGAAATAGAAATAGAGGTAAAAAAATAACTTAATAAATAAATTCAAACCTGGGTAAATAAATAAATAAATAGATAAATATCTGTAATAATAAATAAATAAACAAGTATATCAATAGGTAAATACCCTCTCGCTAATATTCTATCCTTCCTCACTCTATCAAAAATCCAGTAATCATATGTCTGCCGTATATAGTACTGTATCTCTCTAACCGTAATACGACGTTTCCAACTCGTCCTATCAGAGGTCATGTCCTCAGAGAGATCCAATCCCGCTAAGTCTAATCGAACTTGCTCTTCCCACGTTCTCCTAGGCCTCCCGAAAGAGTCCCACAGAAAAATGGAAAAATCTTATCAAACCCCACAGAAAAGCCTCAATTAACTCCTGAACCTCATACTACCCAAAAAATTCCAAAAAAAAAAAACAGATTCACAAAAACCGAAACAAAACCACTCATATTCGAAAAAAATGGGACTAACCATATATATTTTACTTGCGGGTTCACTTATCTAGAGACAGGCAAACTTGCCTGGCACGCACCGCACGGTTTGCGGGCTAGAAAATTTAGCCTGGCATGCGCACATTATAAAACGTTCGCGTGCCAAAAAAATGCACGCTTTTTAAATGTGTGTGCCTAGCACGGCACCCATAAAAAATGTGTCGTGTCGTGTCAGCCCGTATGCAAATGAATCACGCATGTTTACACATTTTCCATTTTTTAATTTTTTTGACTATTTAATAAAAATAATAATGTAATTTCAATGATTGTTTTTACAAAAAAATATGGTGCAGGCCAGCCGGCACCGCACGCCAACCCGGATGCCAGTATGCCACGCACGGTTTGCGAGCTAGATTTTTAAGCCTGGTACGCGCATGTTTTATAAAATGGGTGGGTATTACATGCACGTTTTCTGAAGGAAAAAAAATTGGCCCGTACGCACGCACGTTTTAATGCGGGCGGTTTATGCACGTTTGCATATTTTTTCCGTGCATGCCGTGCCTAGCCCGTTTGCACACACACGTTTGCCTGTCTCTACATTTATCAAGTTTGGTCCCTTGGTGAAGTAAGGAGGTTTACATTGGGACTAACCTTCGCATACATAATGGACTCGATGGGGATAAGACTGCCTAGTTCTCATTTTCCCATTTTGGGTGGAAATAAAGGGATGACACATCAAACTCTATGTGCCTTGGTTTCCGCAAACTCCTCGTGCATGACTTTCCTTCACTATGAAACTATCTTTTGGTCCACCTAGAATCTTAGTCGCACTAGGATTCTTTCCTTATGTACACCCTTTTATTTATATGCTCAAGAGTCCTCCCAAGGACATGATTTGTAGTCTCCTCAGACTTGTTATACAACTCCTTCCTTCAATGTGATACTCGCATTTGGTAAGAAATCGGGAACACCTAGATCCTAGACCAACTAGGATTTTTTTCTCATTTCCACTAAATTGATCTTTTCTCAATCGTTTCCTAGAATGGGAAAACTTCTAGATGGAATCTCCAAGTCATGTGTTTTCATGTTATCGCACCATGTCCATAAATACGCTCGACATTTCTAATTTTTTTTCACAACAGAACTCTTGCTCCAACGTGTTATCCATTGTGTCATCACACACTCATCATTCAGACATATGATAATTCTTAGATTGGAGTCTCCAAGTCTTGTGTTTGCATGTTCTCGCACCATGTCCAGAATTACGTTCGATATTTCTAGTTCTTTACCCGTTATAATTCCTGCTTTAGCGTGTTATCCATTTTTTCATCACACACTCGACGACATATGATAGGCAAGGCCTAAATAAACACCAACTCCTAAAACTTGGACCTTACAAAGGATATTTTGATAATACGAGTAATTATCCTAGTATCAGTCTTGCATTGCTACTTTGATCACTTAACTTCATCTTCAAGTGATTGAACAATTAAGGGATGGATCAATTTCGTGCAGTGGTATTTAAATCTTTTTAGTTGAAGTGTATAACCCTATCATTTAATTTATAAAAAGATGAAGGAAGAAAATAGTTTTGGTCCAATAGTGACTTTGTTGCACTTGGTTTCACGCGATTCAATAGCATTTATAATCTTACAGGTTTCATGTAGGGGTGCGACGTTAGTCCCAAGATAAAAACAACAATTTTGGTCCCTTAAATTTCAAAGGGTTCCAAAAGAATTGCAATTTTGGTCACAAAGTTCAATTATTGTATAATTAAATAATTAAAAATTGTAACTTAAACCATGGGTTAGTAATAAAAAAATTTAAACAAACGAGATGAAAGTTATAAAATAAACTTAGTAAAATATCAAAAAGTTAGAAAAAAAAATTATCTATAAAAATAGAATAACCACGGAATAATAATAAATATATCAGAAAACTAGAATAAAAACAAAATAATCATAACAATAATAACAATACACTATAAAAAAAAAATGTAGTAAAATAATGAATAGAAAATAACTACAAATTAATAAGAAAATATTGTAAAAATAAATATTGGGATTAGATTTATAATAGAGTAAAATAATAACTGACGTGGGCCGAAAAAAGGCTGGTAAAAGCCCATGAAAAGATAAGCTCATTTAGGGATAAATAAAATCACCAAGAAGTCACGAGAAATCATGTATGTCCCAAGGCCACCTCGAAGAATGGATCAGATGACTTAGAACGTTCCACCTTGAACTCACAACATGGAGGTTCGAGGGGAACAACCTCGAATAGATAATGGGTTCCTTCGAGGTTGGGCACATGCATTCCCCGACCAATAACTGATTGGGGTCACCTGACAGAGTAATCCATCTCGAGCCACCGATAGAACTGATAATGAATAATGGTGCCCACCATTCCTGACAGAAGAGGTAGCGAATAACGGTCATCGTCCATAAGTGGACTCTATGGTTAACTGTAATATAAATAAATAAATAAAAAGTAACACTATACCATGTGTAAGTCATATAAATAGGCCGTTTGGTTAATGAGAAAGGCATGCAGTTATTGGGGAACAAAATCGAGTATACACGTTACTTATTTTTGTGTGTTTGTTCTCTCCAAGAATTGTATGGTATAAATTGAGAAATTACATAAATACAAATCTACACCCCAAACATACTTCTTGGTTTCATCAATAACAATTTTTTTTTATTTTCACAATGTTTTTTTTTAAAGTTGTAATTATATGATCACTTTATTGTTTTATTGCATTGCCTTTTCTCTAACACCCGCACCCCTATATGAAACCTGGGGGACTAAAAATGCTATTTTAAGTACCGAAACCTATGAGATCGATATTTTTTTTTCAAAGATGAATAAAAATTTCGAGGGATTATATATATTTAGCTTAAGTTGTCTCTCAAGCTTAGGCTGTAAATTCTTTTGATTTCGACGCTTTACTCTGGGGCCAGCGAACTCAAGTTTTGGTGCTTGGAGTGAGAAGTGATTTTCGTTTAGGTCGAGGCTTGCAAGCTGATTCCTCATTTTCCCAGTCCTATGAATTTTTTGCACTTAGAAATAAGTAATAGCAAGCTCATGATGTGCCAACATAAGTCAGCTTGGAGACTATCTAATACTAGATGTGTTGAATGCTGATTGATCTTGTATACAAACTTAGTACTAACTCTTGCATGTGGAGCAAACATACACTTGCGACAAACCCCAAATTTTCTCTCGGTTCTCTCTCTACACTCCACACCGTCATCCGCATACACTGTACCCAGTCTCCCATGGAGGTCGACGTTGCCGAGCCACCTTTAGAGGCAATCCCCTTGCAGGAGGTTTGCTACACGAAAGAAGAATTGTGGGTCCTTGTCCACGGATAAACCGAAGAGCTTCCAGGGAAGCAAAAATGAATAGATGCGATGACGCTGTGGGAACAGGGCATCTCCTTCTATTTTGCTGATTTCCCACACAACTGGACGAAAAAGGACATGAAAACATCCTTTGAAGCCTACGGTAGGGTAGACACCATCACCGTCCCAAAGAAACTAGATAGAGCAGGACAACAGTTTGGGTTCGCCCACTTCCCGTCTCTCAACAGCATAGGCAGCACCATGAAGGGTTTGAACTCTCTAAAGGTGTGGGACAATTTGATCAAGGCTAACGTAGTGCGCTACCCGAGGACAAATGTGTCCACTAGACCGGCAAAGTAGAAGAAGGCACCAACAGGACGACAAGTGGCAATGGCCCTCCAGTCTGAGGTCCAGGAGAGTATCCAAATCGATTTAGAGCCTACGGAGGACGAGTTGAGCTGGTTACAATTGTGCTTCATCGCAATGCTCCGAAGCAAAACTCGAGATGACCTCGTGAAGGAAATTAGGAATTGCCGAGGTTTGGAAAACATCTGTGTATCCCTGCTGCCAGGACACCAGGTTCTGATCAAAATAGCATCTAAAGTGGTGATGGAAACATTCGCTGATCCATCCCATGAATGGAGCGAGTTGGGTCTAACAGTAATCAAGAGATGGACGCCTTTCACGGCGGCCCACCCAAATGACAGACGAATGAAGTTTTTTGGCATCCCGATGGTGGAGTAATCGGTTTTTCGAAGAAATAGCAACACCAGTGGGTTCCCTAATACAGGTTGGGAACAGCCAATCGGAGATGCAAGACTTCGACGCCATCCGCCTCTTGATTCGGAGAAAAGAGCCAACCAAGGTGGCACCCTCCTTCATCCTGACTATAAAGTCAGTGTTGTTCCCGATCAAGGTTATGGAAGATCAAGTTTAAGGCCGATGATGGGCACTACAAGGCCCTAATAGATCCAAGCAGAGGTTGGAACAGCAGAACCTGAAGGACTAGCCGAAGTTATGTGTGTCATTTGCCGGGAGTATCGGTGGAGAGGCGGCAAAAGCCAATCCCTCTGGCAGTGGTGGATCGACGGCGCCAGCCAATCAATCAGTTCTGCCGCCTACGCCCCAAAAGGCTACGGAGATAGGACCGTCAACAACCTTGAATGATGTGTCACATGGAGACAGGCTAGTTGAACCAAATGACGAGACATACGCAGATTCACCGCCTTAGTATGCGGAACAGACTATACCTCATGGTGAGAAGGTGTATCTGAGTGGGACCTATACCAGAGGAGTTCTCAGATAACTGAATTAATACTATATGACTTTGCCGATGACACAAACACAATCCATCCAACAAGTTAAATAGGTCGAGTCCAATATTCATGTACCCCATACACTCATATTTCATGTGATTAAACAGATACCTCGTATCAATGACCTGTGAAATATGATCATGCATTAATCCACATTCTAGTCAATTTAGTCATCTAGTTGTTTCCTTGCTAATGACTTTTAAGACTATGGACTAATTTAGAGTTTGACAAAATTATGGAGTTTCACAATTTAAGTCATCAACCCAATTGATCCATAATATACATATACAAAACTCAAGGAACAAAATGATTTTCATCATCCAGTATACATGAAACTAACAAGAGCACAATGCTTTAGGTCACACTAAACTAATAATTCATTGATCATGTTTTATGTCTTTTGAAAGAGAAGTGAGCCAGCCTACCCATGTGACTTGAGCATATTCCCAAAATTTAAAGATTATGATTGACAATCTTGTGATAAATGTAGGTATGGGCATTCAAAATTCGGAATTCAGAAATGGTCATTTTCGATCCGAACCGATTTTTTTCGAAAGTGAAGTTTGATTCTCGACCCATTCCGTATTGTTATTTGGAATTTGAAAATTGGATCGATGTTCGAAAATTTGGAATTTCCCAACAGGAATAAAAATTTTAAAAAATATATTTTGGAAATTCGAAAATCCGAATTTCGAACTAAAAAAAATACTTGAGTTTCATTTAAAACGATTTGTTTAAAAAAAAGTTCGAAATTCGAAAATCTAAATTTTGAACTACAAAAAACTGAGCCATTTGAAATTCTAATTCGAAACTGAAATTTTATTCCGATCCGAATTTGAAATTTCAGATCAGAATTCGAATGGTTCGAAAATCAAAAATTCTGAATTTCGAATTTCAAATGTCAGGCCTAGATGAATGCAACTACTATTAATGCTTTCCGTGTCAACTTCTCTTCTTTTTTCTCTTGCGAAATCCAAACATTAGAATGACTTCTTTATTACAATTGATGCACACGAAGAATTGGTTTCTGATTTCTTCTTGTTTTTGTTTTTTTTTTGTTTGTTTTTTTGTGTTTTTTGCCCACAAGTTGGCTTCATTCTCTCATGCCGGATTCATTACAATATGAGCATACATTAGACTTACAAGTTGGTTATGCTGGGATGATCAAATCAAATCAAGAATGGCAATATAGAACCAAAGAAATGAGGTCTTCCCGAAGGTGTGATTGGAACCAAAGAGGTGTGATGGAGGCTAGAGGAAGCGGGATGAGAAAGACAGTGACAAGGTTTGAACCTAGACAATTGTTGGCTTCACAGATTTTTTTTTCTCTACCTGAGATTATGACGAAATCATCGGTGAAAAGTCTCACATCATAAGTAGGAAATATTCTCCTTTTGGTTTGCTTGGCTTTCTTTCTTTCTGATTTTTTGGTTGATTTAGTTCTTACCATGTACACATTTGTAGTTTGGTTTGGTGAACCTATATACCCTTTTGTTTTGTCTCTACTGACCAACATGCTGATCGTGCTCATTTGCCCCATTTTCGTCTTCTACCTCGAGCACTATCTTAATTTGTGTTTTTTTTAAATAAAATAGTGCATTAAATAAAAAGGTTTCCACCGTTAAGGACGGTAATCCTTTACATAGACCACCAAACATAAATCAGCATAATCGTAAGTTTGGTAATCCCGTCTTTTCCAGTCTTAGCAAGCCTATAGCTGCTTTTGGGAGCGATGTCAGGTAGCTGTAGTGTTTAGAGACACCTTGTGCACCTTGCTTAGCTAGAATATCAGCAATTCCATTGCCCTCACGGTACTGGTGATTGACCAGGAGCCCAAGTCCCATTTTTATCCTCCTGAATTCCTCCCATAAATACCATAGATGACAGGTATCCTTTTGAATCCAGCCTTCTAGTATCTTAGAGTCGGTTTCCAATACAATGCTAGACCAACCAGCTTCCTTGCATAGTCGAAGACCCTCCATTGCAGCACGCAGCTCTGCCTCATTATTGGTTCCAGATCCAAAGTGCATTGAAAAGGCTTTTAGCATGTCTCTGTTTGAGTTTCTGACTATACCTCCACCGCCTGAGCTTCCTGGATTTCCAAAACTACTGCCGTCTGTATTAAGTTTTATCCAATCCTGGGGTGGCTTTCCCCATCGAACGAGGAGGATTCTTTTCCTCTCCTTTCTGCGTATATTGATGTTGAGTTCTCTCTGCAGCTGTTCATCCCGGATCTCCATTTTAACAGAAATATCAGTATTGTTATTGATAGCACTTAGTAGGTACCTGATATCCATCCAAATTTTATCCGTTGACTGCTGGATCTCCTCAAATCATGCCTTGCACCTGCATAACCACAAGCACCACGTTATGATTCCAGGCAATAAATCTGAAATGACACCTTGCAAACGTGACTTAGTTGCCATCGCACTCCATTGAAGAATTCTGATTTTCCCAAGTGTCTGGATCAGCAAAGTTGATACCCAGTAATGCAACCGCTCTATTCCAGATTTCAGCTGCTAAGATGCTCCCAGAAAGTATATGATTCATGGTTTCCTGTTGCTTAATAAGACAACATTGGCAGGAGGAAGCTAGATGAACTCCCTTCTTGGTTAAGTGGTCGTTGGTGGGAAGGCAATCATGCCAAGCTTTCCACACGCAAATAGACATTTTGGCAGGAATGAGTTTGCTCCAGATGATTGATTCAGAGGGGAGCACTTCTGATGTTGTTCTAATTCGTTCCCAGGCAGTTTTGAGGGAGAACTTTCCATCCAAAGCCGGCATCCACATATGCACATCAGGTTCTGCTTCGGCTCTTGGAGGGTTGGTGATTGTAATTTGCGCAGCCATATCTTCACCAACAGCCTGTACCAGCCGCTAATGCACCCACTGACCATTTTCTGTAAAGTCCAAAATTGTAGCCCCTTTGTTTATGACTAGTTGAGAATGCACGGAAAGATATCCTGAAGAGAGCCATTTATCAAACCAAAAAAGAGGAATTTGCTCTCTTCATGATCACTCTAATGTTTTCCAAGACCTCTGTTTTCATTGACATCACCAATTTCCAAAATCTCGAGTCTGAATGACATGATCCCCTCTCAGAGATGTGATGGAGGCGGTTGCATTTTGCCTTGAAAACATTTGACCACAAGCTTGATTCAGAGAGCATTTTAAAGCACCATTTCATGTCCATGGCTTTCTGAATTTCCTCCATATCTTTGATACCAAGACCTCCCTCCCCTGTAGGTTTACAAATCTTTTTTCCAGCTTCTCCAGTGTGTGTTTTGCTTACCATCTATGGCACCCCAGGAAAAGTTTGCAAACAACTGTCTAATCTTGATTATGATGTTTTGGGGTATTTTCAGAACCACCATTATGTGCACCGTTAAACTCTGGACAGTACATGTTTTATCAAACCAGTCTACCCGCTTGAGATAACAATCTTCCTCTCCATCCTGCTATCTTTTTTCTAATCCTCTCCACCAAAGGTTCCAACATTTGGCTAGTTAGCTTACCTGTAGTAATAGGCGCACCAAGGTAGGTTATTGGAAAAGAACCTTCTCTGAATCCCATAATCTGGTGCAGAGCATTAGATCTTGTAAGGCCAATATGCTTTGAGAGAAACATGGCAGACTTTTCTTTGAAAATGTCCTGTCCAGACCATGAACAATACAATTTTAAGATGTTGTTCAGTTCTCTGATTGATTTGGCTTCCCCATTTGAGAAGATCAATACATCATCCGCGTACATTAAGTGAGATATCACAGGGGAGCCAATTGGTAGATGGTATGGTTTCACTTGACCTGATGCATAAGCTTTCATCAAGAGACATGATAGTGTGTCCTGCGCTAGAATAAACAGATAAGGGGACAAAGGGTCCCCTTGTCTGAGTCCGTGCTTAGCATCAAAATATCCCAAAGCCACTCCGTTCATTGAAATGGAATACAACTGATTGCGCACACATCCTATAATCAGATCAACCAGCCTCAGTGAGAAGCCTTTAGCCAACAGAACAGACTCAAGGAAATGCCAATTTATTTTATCATAGGCTTTTGACATCTCCAGCTTCAGTATAGCATTACCACCCGCTCTTTTATTGTGTAGAACATGGATGAGTTCCTGCGCAAGAGTGATGCTATCAAATATCAATCTCTGAGGCACATTTGCCCCCTGCTCTTCTGCCACTAGCCTTCTCATGTAAGTCTTTAGTCTAGAAGCCAATACTTTAGACATTACTTTGTAGACCAATGAACTTAAGCTAATGGGCCTAAATTTAGTTAGGTTATCCGGTTTGTCCACCTTAGCAATCAGCACACTGAACTTAAGCTAACACGGCCTTACCCTTGTAATTAAACAAAGAGGTCGTTTCCATTGCGACCCAATATGCATTGCGTCATTTAATGCATTAAGTTCCAACAACTTCACTAAATAGAAGCATTGGAATTTAATAGAGCCATTTTGCTCTAGTCTATTATTAGCACAAAGTTAAAAGAATTGTCAATGATAACTCTTCTAACTCCATTTGCAATGGAAGAAGGAACAAAATGGAATCCGACTTCTCAAACCAGCATCACCATCACATTCAAGAGATAATAATGACATGTTGATTGAAGTGGAAGGGAATTTCCAGATCAAAGCAGCAGTTGTTCCTATAACTTCGAAAGACTCGAGAATTCACAAGTATGTGCAATCATAGAAGAGGATTGCTTTGCCCATCTTGATTTGGGCTTCAAGTTTTATTCGCTGAGTGATAATGTAAGCGGAGTTTTGAGCCAAGTTTATATGCAAGCAACTATGCGAGCAGGGTGAAGATGGGAGTGGACATGCCTCTTTCGAGAGGAGAGAGAATTCTCATCATCTGGTCTCTTCTCCATTGACTGTGCAATTTCCATGTTCAACGGTACACAATTGACTTCTTCCAACAAATTTCAGTATGCAAACTTGAACTGTGCCAGTGGTCTTGATGGCCAGGGAGTCGTGTGCAAGACAGAGCATGCTTTCCGTTTCATGATTCTGTAATATTATTGACGAAAAAATATAATAAGGTCAGAGTAATCTTCTGACCAGTGCATCATCCCATGGAGCCATCATAAGTCCGTTGTATCACTTCACTAAAATTTTCTAGTCACTTATACAAACTTCAAGAATCAAGTTCAAGTTAGAATTGTACCTGATAACTCCTTCTAGTACTTTTTCTTCCACCTCAATGATCTTCTGATATTACAAGTACAGCACATGAAAGTTTCCAATACATGCCTACTTGAACAGAAGATGAATAAACGATAAAGTTGCATTGTTAACCAGTCAGGTTGCAGTGAAGCAAGAACATGCTCATGCATCTGTGAGTTGATCAGAATATAATTTACTTCTAAAACTACAAATTGGTGTATTTATGTACATACTACATGCCCAGATAACATTTAGGCTGTATTTCTTGAATCAATTGATTCTAGGCACTCTTTCACCATGTCCATATTTCTTGAATCAATTGATTTTAGGCACTCTTTAACCATCTCTTGCATCCGTTTCCTCGTCAGCTTATCTTTCACACTATCAAGCATGTCACGGTAAAACATTTGTAAACAAACAAGCTTTCTTTCGTGTGACCACTCTTTTGCAATATCAAAGGTCCTGGATTTAAGCAAGGAGCTAGAGAGTTCAAGCTCATGCAGGGGGTTTCCAAAAAGAGCTCCATGAAGTATGCTATCATATCTCTCCATTACAGAAAGTATTGATTGAAGAAATAGTATCTCCTCCATAACTGCAGCTACTCATTTTTTCATTTCCAAACTTTCTTCATACTTCATTTCTTTCCCACAGTCATTTGAACTAAGACTTCTCGTCTGCTTTTCTATAGAATCATCACTGTTTGGAGGCCATAATACTAACGTTGGTGAATAACAATCAACCGTGTTACCATTTCCTAGAATTCCACTATGTCCCCGGCCCAAAACCAAATTTTAAGCCCAAGATCTGCTACAATTACTGTGTGAGCTGCGCCACATGAAACGTGCAGAGGACCTTGAAATTTATGAGGAATCAATAAAGGAGAAAGAGCGTCACCACAGTCCGTCCCCGTGAACCTAGCATCAGGGCATAGACCAAGTCCCTTCTCCACACCCTATGACCACACTTGTCCAGCTGTTGAAACGATACTAGTATGAAATAATCCACAGACTGATTTTAAGAGACTGTTAAGTGGCAATCCTTTAAACAATTTCAGGAGATAGCAAACTTTGGATGGTCCCATGGCCAAGTTGCCCGTGGTCTCCCATGCCAAAAGTAAAGCAAAAGCTTTCTAAAGTGGTAGTTGCTCCCTTTCTCTTAGCTAACAAAGCTGTATGAGAGGCACCACATGCTATCTCATAGACATCCCATGGGGACACCAAGTTAAACATTTGCAACTATCCACAATCCACAACGTACCCAGTATATTTCCAGCTCAGTTGGGGTATGGGGGATCAGATGTACGCGGCCTCACCTTTATAATTATACAAATAGGCCATTTCCATTGCGACCCAATAGGCATTGCGTCATTTGATGCATTGAGTTCCAATAACTTCACTAAATAGAAGCATTGGAATTTAATAGAGACATTTTGTTCTAGTCCATTATTATCGCAAAGCTAAAATAATTGTCAATGATGACTCTTCCAGCTCCATTTGCAATGGACATAAACATTTCAACTATCTTGAGGTTAAATCTACATTCGTTGTCTCCTAAACCTAACTGGCCACGACGGTTGTTACGCCAAGAGTAGCATATTAGATCACCACCGTCATATGTTTCTCCTGCACTAACTAATGCAAGAACATGCTCACTTCTACATACCACCTTCACAATTGTGATCCCGTGAAAATTCAAGACAGGAACTGGAGCGGTTGTGCTGACAAGTGAGAATCCTCTTAATAGAATTTAGCTAAAAGCTATTGTGTATTGACTTATGAAAGTTCATGAATTTATATAGACTAATACAAGGCAGTTTTGAAAATAATTAAAACGATAAAGACTATTCTATAATATGAGCTTAGGTCCATCTTCAACACTCCTCTCAAGTTGTGACAAAGATACCGGCGAGCCTGAGTTTGCGAATGGACAGCTGCAAGAGTCTTGGGCCAATGGACTTGGTGAACATATAAGTTGTCTGGTCTCGTGTGGTGACAAACTTTGGGAAGATATGGTGTGTAAATACTTAAAGCACTTACTACTTGCATGTGTACAAGTCACACAAGTAATATAGTGAAGAGAAGGATGTCGAACCTCGAGAAATGTGGTTAACAAACACTAACATTAACAAGTTTCTTACAATTTGAACCAATGATAAAAAATGTTGTTTTAATCTACCAGTAAATCTAAGAACTATGCATGAACGGAGCCAAATAAAATGCAGTAACGTAAGTTTAGCACGAATGCAATGGATAGAAACATAGAGGGATAGCACTTTCACCACTTGATTCCCTCAGGTTGGTTCATAGTTAGCCTATTGTTGTGTCTATTGGATTCTACTTTCCTAGGCATAAACCTCTCTTAAGACTGAATGCCCTTCTTTGGTTCACCAATGAATACTGCTTTAATGTCACATTAAAAAATCAAAGACTTTGCTAGCAAGTAATCCTCATACGCTAACATCGATTCTATAGGCATTCTCATGCTATAGCAATCGATGTGGGTTTTGCTATGCCTAGCACAACTTGTGCCTCTCGACCTCTCACTACTCTTAGTGCATATACCTATGCAAGCCACACATACATAGATGAGTATGAAAATCAGTAAAATCAAACACAAGATTAGTGTTAAAACAAGATAAGCATTTCACATTCTCCCGAGTTCATCAAAGGCTACATTGCACCCCTGGACAAAGAGTCTTAGCTCATGATTAAGGCAAGAGCGATTCTACAAATGACAAATATTGAGTTTATCTCAGTAAACAACGAAATCAGAATCAATCTGTCTTGTGCAAGAGCTCACGAACAAGTGATCCCTAAATCCTTCCTTTCCGTACGCTGCTTTTAGCTCTCTCGGCTAAGATATTTTTTTTGCCTTATATACCACATCCAGTAGCTTCTCTCTAAAGCTTGGAGTCCAATCAAAGGGTAGACCTATCAACCTAATGAGTTTGGTGTACGTTAAATGTATACAAGTACCACTATGCAGGATTATTTGGAAGAGGAGTTGATGTCGTGCCCTGAATTTATGGGGCAGAACCTTTGCTTTTGAAGTTGTTTCCCTTCTTTTCTTCTTAGCGAGTATTAAATGAGATGTTACTGCAAAAGAAAGGAAAAATGGATATAAAAGTGTGTCCCCTCATGAATATTGAGCCAAATCAGACTCAAACAGTATGCATTAATTAGGTAAAAAATTGGCTCATCATGATATGATGTAGAACCGACTTCACTACGAGAACCTGGGGCCCAAATGGATCCATTAGTTTGGCCCAGTGGCCGAATCACTTGTTTATAGGCTAAGCGATTCAAGGATAGTTTCGTGCGATTAATACAAGACTCTTGGACCTTATCACACCATGGAGGGCACGTTCCAAAATTCCATGACACCCAAACCCACCTTGTACACATGATGGTACCGAGAGAAGAAACGCAAAGGCCATGCACATGCACGTGAGATGAGGAAGAATTCTAATGCAACGTGATTATGCATGGTTTGGTCAAACTTGCATGCAAAGGATTAAATGAGTCCATGGTCTTAAAGGCATGAAATTTGAAGGTCTTAGACTTGACCAAGTCCAAGACAAGAAATGGAACATCATGTCCGAACACTACATCTCAAGGGTTTTTGGTCAAAGGTTGCATTTATTATGTTCATGTTATGTCTATGTGTTTGGAACTCAAGTTGGAGCCTATAAATATGCCTAAAACTTGTATCATTCGACACTCAACTTTTGGATTAAGGATAGATTTGTGAGACTTTGAGTTCTCCTTTTCTTTTACGAAAATTCTTTTTTGACTGATCTAAATTCTTGTTTCAATTTTTTAGTGGCGTCGAGCAAGGACTTATCTCCTTGATCTAGGTTGAGACAAGCTTTCTTCAAAGGTCATTAAGTGGCGTCCTCACCATTGAAACACACGTAGGATTGGTTCCCACCTCATTATAGATGACGGGTCAAGTTCTTGACAAATTTTGTCAATTTCTGATCCTTGTTTTAGAATCACCAATAATTGATTATGGGTTTAGTCACAAGTTGGCTAATTTCATATTATTTGGTACCCGATCTTGAATTGAGCAAAATTTGGGGTACTCGTAATGCTATTGGTTTCCGGTTCCTTATGGCCGAGGGGTCAATTTCTCATGTGGTAGATTTATCTTTGTAATTTGTTGTGTTGCCTTGTTGATTTAAAAAAAAAACATTTACGGTCAAGTCAAAAGTAGGGGGCAAGGGCCAAAAACATTTTACAAAAAGAAAAGAAAAGGAAGGAGCCTACAAAAGAGAAGCCTCTCTTGACCCAAGAAAAAGTCACAAATAAGCAAGAGAGCTCTTTATAGATAGGACTTGCATTCATTCTTCTTACTTTTATTTTTTGTACTTTTAGTCTACGTGTGCCCACTCTAAAGGCCAATCAATCTAGAACAAGTTTTGGTTCTTGTGAGCCGTTGCTAGGCTTGTCGAGAGAAAATTGAGTCCTAAGAGAGTTGAGTAAAGGACACAAAGGAGGCTCGTGAGCGGAAAAAGGCTAGAGTGGCGAGTTTATTTGAGGGTAAAAGCCATTTTGTTCGAAACACGAGCTTAGAGACCCTTGTGAGTGTATACATGTGAACGCGTGGTGAGGAAAAATTATTTTCTACTAACTTGTTTTCTTGCAGGACATATTGTGGCAACTCACAACACATCGGAGGACTCACTTGAGGATGAACAACCTGTAGACCAAAGAGTGCTTCTTGAGGCTCTCACGGGGCAAATGAGATGCCTCATGGAGGCGGTAGAAACTAACCATGATCAGTTGGAGCGGATGGAGGCACGACTTCCCTAAGCACAACCCCAAGAAGCTAGAAACGGCGAGCAAGAAGAGGACCTTGGAGGGTGTTCCAAAGAATTAGATGAGCCTTACATGCCTCGAGGATGCGGAGGCATTGGCTTACAAAATAAGGGGGCTAGACGTGAACCACCAAGGCAACAACCCTAGCCACCAATGAGAGGATATGACAATGATCTTGGCAATGCCAAGGTTAAGATGCATTCCTTCCAAGGAATGAAGAATCCAGAGATCTATTTGGAGTGGGAGACTAAAGTAGAAATGGTCTTTGGATGCCACAACTACTCGAAGTGGTAGAAGGTAAAACTTGGTTCAATTGAATTTGCTTACTACACTATTGTGTGGTGGGGTCAGCTTATAACAAGTAGAAAAAGATACGGAGAGCCACCCATGGAGACATGGGAGGACATGACAGCCATCATGAGGAGGCAGTTTGTGCCCGTACACTACTACTGCAATTTATACCAATGATTGCAAAGGCTCGTGCAAGGTAGTAAGAGCGTGGAGGAATATTACAAGGAAATGGAGATCACCATGATTAGGGCGAAAGTAGAAGAGAACCGTGAGGCAACCAAGGAAAGATTCTTGCACGACCCGAATAGAGATTGTGGATGTTGCAGAACTTCAACACTTCGTGGAGATGACCGACCTCCTCTACCAAGCCATCATGGTGGAGGAACAATTGAAAAGAAAAATGCTCGGAGAAGTTCAACCATGGCTCTCTATATCCCATGGAAACCAAGTCCACCTAAAGTGGAGAAGGCAAAAATCGAACCTCACCAGGATGGAAAGGCCAAGCCAGCTACGCCAATAAGTACGAGTACTCCTTCTACCTCACGGACCCAGGATATTAAGTGTTTCAGGTGTTAAGGACTTGGGCGCATTGCGAGACAATGTCCTAACAAGCATGCCATGATTCTAAACACTCAGGGGGAGTATGAGTCTTAGGAGGAATAAGAGGCACCAACCGAGGAGGCTAGCACCTGAGATGGGGCCAAGGAAGATGCAATGGTGGGTTAGCTTCTAGTGACACAACGAGTACTTAACGTACAAGCCAAGGAGGAAGACCAAAATCAGAGGGAGAACCTCTTTCACACACGGTGCCAAATTCAAGACAAGGTGTGCAGCGTGATCATAGATGGTGGGAGATGCACCAATGTGGCAAATACCTACGTGGTGGAGAAACTTTCCCTTGCCACAACTAAGCATCCATGCTCGTACAAGCTACAATGGCTTAGTTATTGTAGAGATGTGAAGGTAACCCAGAAGGTACGAGTTCTCCTTTCCATTCGACGGTACATGGACCATATTGTATGTGATGTCATCCCCATGGACGCATGCCCATCTATTACTTGGAAGACCGTGGAAATATGATGTGAATGCAATGCACGACGGGTTTAGCACCAAATACTCATTCATAAAGGATGGTAAATCCATAACTCTTGTAGATCTATCCCCAAAACAACTCCTTGATGATCAATTGAAATTGCAAAAGACAAAAGAAAAAGAGGTCGAGAATGAGAAAACAAAAAAGAAGAGAGGAAACAAACGAGTGGAAAAAATAGAGTGAAACGAAAGAAAATGGCAAAAGACAAGAGAGTGGAAAAGGTCTAGTAGCCCAAAAGGGATAGTAGAAAAGAGCCATATTTCCACAACAACCTTTGATTGTACCTATGTACAAAGGGTTATACTTGCTACTAATGAACTCGTTAGGCACTTTCGTAGGATTTCCAAGAAGTGTTCCCACCCTGAGGAAACAAAAGAGATGTAGCACCAAGTAGAGGAGAATGTGATAGTAGTGCCCACACTTAAATCTTTCTAAAATCAATTTGTGGAAGTCGATGTGCCAAGGGACAAGTTCAAGAAAGTTTAAGTCGATGTGCAGTGCCCACACTTTTGGTGTCATAGAAGGATGGAACATGGAGATTGTGAATGGATTGTCGTGCCATCAACAACATTACGGTAAAATATGGCCATCCTATTCCTAAACTAGATGACATGTTAGAATGAGCTTCATGGATCATGCATTTTTTTCTAAAATCAATTTGTAAAGCAGATATCATCAAATCCGGATGAAAGAGAGGGATGAGTGGAAGGCTACCTTCAAGTTTAAGTGTGGCCTCTATGAATGGTTATTCATGACATTCGGTCTAACCAATGCCCCCAAGTAGTTTTATGCGATTGATGAACCATGTACTATGAGCATACCTTGGTAAATTTGTTGTTATTTACTTTGACGACATTTTAATTTATAACAAAACATTAGATGAGCATGTAGAGCATCTTAGGATGGTGTTAGTTGTGCTTAGATAAGAAAAACTTTATGCTAACCTCAAGAAGTGCACATTTTGCACGGACAAGTTATTTTTTCTTGGTTTCATTGTAGAAAAGGACAAGACCGAGGTGGATGAGGAGAAAGTCAAGGCGATCCAAGAATGGCCGACCCCCTACGACTGTTACCCAAGTGAGAAGCTTCCATGGTTTAACGAGTTTTTATAGAAGATTTGTGAAGGACTTTAGCACCGTGGGTGCACCCCTAACCATGGTTTTCAAGAAGAACGTGCTATTTAAAGGGGGAGAAGAACAAGATAAGGCGTTTGGGGCATTGAAAGGGAAGTTATCTAACTCCCCCTTGTTTTACCTGATTTCAATAAAGCCTTTGAAATTGAATGCTATGCATTTGGGGCCGTAATGCAAGAATGATGACCAATAGGTTACTTTAGTGAGAAGCTAAGCGGAGCACCATTTGAATTACCCAACCTATGACAAAGAAATGCACGCATTTGTGAAAGCATTACAAACTTGGCAGCACTGCCTTTGGCCTAAAGAGTGTGTGATCCACACGGACCATGAATCGTTGAAGCATCTCAAGGGACAACATAAGCTCAACAAAACACACGCCAAGTGGGTAGAGTTTATTTAAATCTTCCCATACGTCATAAGGTACAAACAAGGTAAGGAGAATGTGATAGAAGATGCCTTTTTCTCAACGGTATGCCCGAATCTCTCTGCTTGACTCCAAGTTATTGGGATTTGAACTCATCAAGGATCTTTATGCTTAAGATGTTGCTTTTGAAAGTGTGTTTCATGCATGCAAAAAGGTAGCTTTCAATAAATTTTATTGGCATGAAGGATTTCTATTTAGAGAGAACAAGCTTTGTGTGCCTACTTGCTCATTACGTATATTACTTGTTTGGGAGGCACATGCAGGGGTTTGATGGGTCATTTTGGGTTAGCAAAAACCTTAGGGATTTTGTATGAGCATTTCTTTTGGCCGGGCATGAAAAGGGATGTGGAGAAATTATGTGAGCATTGCATAACATGTAGGCAAGCCAAGTCACGAGTTAGGCCACATGGATTGTACACACCACTTTCGATCCCAAGTGAACCTTGAACGTACATTTCTATGAACTTTTTGTTAGGACCAAAAAGGTCTAAGGGGGGAGGAATTCTATCTTTGTAGTAGTTGAACGTTTTTTTGAAAATGACACATTTTATTGCATGTCACAAGACGGATGGTGTTTCTCACATTGCACACTTATTTTTCAAAGAGAGTTAGACTTCATGGCATGCCTACTATTATCTCAGATAGGGATTCAAATTTTTAAGTTAATTTTGGAAAACATTGTGGGGTAAGTTGGGGACTAAGTTGCTTTTCTCTACCACGTGCCACCCCCAAACTAATGGACAAACGAAAGTAGTGAATATGGCTCTATCATATTTGTTACATGACCTAATCACTAAGAAACTGAACTTGGGAAGAATATTTGCCACATGTAGAATTTGCATATAATAGGAGCATTCATTCAGCAACACAATATTCACCATTTGAAATTGTCTATGGTTTAAACCCATTTTCTCCACTTGATCTAACGCCATTGCCTATGAGTGAGCATGTTAACTTAGATGGCTGGAAGAAGGACAAAATGGTGAAAGCAATTCACAAGAAGGATCGATGCAACATCGAGAAAAGGATGGCTCAATACGTCCAACGAGCCAACAAGGGCCGCAAAAAGGTTGTCTTCGAACCTAGAAATTGTGTTTGGTTGCACTTAAGAAAAGAAAGGTTTTCCGAGAAGAGACAGTCCAAGTCCTAGAACGCATTAATGATAATGCATATAAGTTGGACTTACCAGGTGAGTATAATGTTAGTGCAAGTTTTAATGTAGCTGACTTATCTCCATTTGATGTAGGTTCATATTTGAGGACAAATCAGTTTCAAGAACGAGAGAATGATGTAGAACCAACTGCACTACGAGATCTCGCGGCCAAAATGGATTCATTAGTTTGGCTGAGTGGCCCAATCACTCATTTGCGGGCTAAGTGATTCAAGGATAGTTTCGTAGAAATAATACAAGACTCTTGGACCTTATCCCATAATGGAGGGCACGACCCAAAAGCCCAAGACACCCAAACCCACCTCGTACACATGATTGGGCCAAGAAAAGAAATGCAAAGCCCATACATGATGTCCATGCAAATGCACGTGAGATGAGGAAGAATTCTAATGCAACGTATATGCATGCTTCGGTCAAACTTGCATGCAAAGGATTAAATGGAGTCCAAGGTCATAAAGGCATGCAATTTGAAGGTCTTAGACTTGACCAAGTCCAAGACAAGGAATGGAACATCATGTCCAAACACTACATCTCAAGGGTTTTTGGTCAAAGGTTGCATTTATTATGTTCATGTTGTGGCTATGTATTTGGAACTCTAGTTTGAGCCTATAAATAGGCCTAAAATTTGTATCATTCGGCACTCAACTTTTGGATTAAGGATAGATTTGTGAGACTTTGAGTTCTCCTTTTCGTTTACAAAAATTCTTCTTCCACTTATCTAAATTCTTGTTTCAAGTTTTTAGTGGCGTCGAGCAAGGACTTATCTCCTTGATCTAGGTTGAGACAAGCTTTCTTCAAAGGTCATTAAGTGGCATCTTCACCATCGAAACACACGTAGGATTGGTTCCCACCTCATTATAGGTGACGAGTCAAGTTCTCGACAATTTTTTTCAATTTTCGATCCTTGTTTTTGAACCACCAATAATTGATATTGGGTTTAGTCACAAATTGGCTAGGTTCATATCAAGATGATTCTTGATTGCACTTTCTCATGAATGAAGTAAATATCAACCTCAATGTGCTTCGTTCTCTCATGAAGAACAAAGTCGGAGGACAACATAATACCAGACTTGTTATCACAGAATATAGTGGAAGAGTCTATGCCTAGAAATGCCAACTCCTGAAGAAGGGAACAAAGTCATAGTATTTCACGCGTCCCTTGTGCCATAGCTCGGTACTCGGCTTCAACAGAAGACAGGGAGACAACTGGCATGTTTCTTGTTTTTCCATGGGACAAGGTGATTACCATGAAATGTGCAAAAAATTGAAGTAGAGCGATGATCACTTTTCGATCCTGCATAATCAATATTAGTAAAGCATAATATTCTGGATTGAGCTCCTGATTCAAAAAGAGACCGATACTAGGACATGTTTTCAGACACTAGAGAATATAATAAACTGCATATAGATGTGTTGTTCTGCATGAGTGCATGAACTGAATAACAACACTAACTGCAAAAGTGATATTCGGGCTTGTGTTGTCAGATATATAAGACGACCCCACAAGTCACTGATACATAGACGCATCTGACAATAACTCTCCCATATCCGCAGGAAACTTCTGATTTGGATTCATAGGAGAGGAGGCATGCCTACACCGAAGCATTCCAGTGTCCTAAAGTAGGTCAAGCGTGTATTTTCATTTGGGGAAAGGAAATACCTCGACGAGATCTAGCCACCTCAATGCCAAGAAAGTACTTGAGGGAGCCCAAATCATTGACTTTGAAAGTTATCCCAAGATAGCGTTTTACTTGATCAAATATGCATCATCTCTAGTAATAATAATATCATCCACATAAACTAAGATAATGATACACTAACCTTGAAAATTACAGAGAATAAAGTAGGTATGATTAGAATGACATCGAGTGAAGCCCAAAGTGAGTACTACATTGCTAAAGCCTAAACAAAGCACGAGGAGACTTCTTCAACCCATATAGAGTATTTTGAAGATGGCATAATTTCAAAAAATAATCCCCCTCGGCCCAAATCCGGGTGGTGGATACATGTAGATAGTTTCAGATAGGTCCCCATTCAGAAATGCATTCTTGACATCATGCTTTGTTGACGTATTTGCAAGTACACAAAGTTAGACAAATATTAAAGTGATGAAAACGAGTATCAAACCACGATGATTGTACGTTTATCAGCATCAAAATTGATAAGCTTTAAGCAATTTGGACAAATGATAAGTTGGTGGATTGTTAAACTACTAATTGAATATGAACATAGCTAACATAACAAGATAATGAGGCTGTTTTTGGTATTTTTTAGTTGAATAAAGTAAATTTAAATTGTAAATTCATTTGGATAAGAAATCTAGGGCGATTGATTTCGGCACTTGGTGTTGTTGGAGAGCTTCTTCCTCAATTTAACCTTTCAGTTATTTATCTAATTGTCTACCGGAGTTTTCTCTTTTAGTTGCTAATCTTTCTCAAGTAATAACAACTCTCTCTTAATATATAAACATTCATCTCTCGATCTCATACATGAACATACCGAAGGCATTAATAACTTAGAAAATCCTCTCACGGTAGCACTAATCCAATAGACATTCATATGCTATGGCGATTGACGTTAGTTTTACTAAGTCTAGCATAGTTGTTGTCTCTCGACCTCCAACTACACTTAATGAACTCACAAATGTTGGCCAGACATATGCAAGTTAGGAATAAGCATGATAAAACCAAACAACACCAATAACTTCTCAAAAGGCTAAACATTCAAAATAAGCTTTCAAGTCCACCAAGGGATACATCTTGCCTTAGAAAGAGGTTCTATCCCATGCTCAAGGCACGGGCTTCACGAGAACAAGCTACATTTGAATTCATAATGTCAAGAACAAAAACAAAGATGAGAAAAAACACTTGGGATGAATAGTGAAATCTAGCTCCTTCTTCTCCAAGATTGTTAGATGATCAAAAGATAAATAAGATTATATGTCAAGTGAGTGATATAAGTCTTGAAAGAAAGTTTCCTTCGAAAGCTTTGGAGGATATATTTTCCCATAAGTGAGGGCAAAATGGTCAACATAAACTTCCTTACGCATTGGGGTTTTTGTTAGTTTAGTGTGACCTAGAGCATTGTGCTCTTGTTCGTTTCATGTATACTGGATGATTTGATAAGAATCATTTT
>JAOWBN010193732.1:0-27565 GCA_028565015.1 Pinguicula moranensis
GTGAGTTGCCATCTTTTGGCCATCAGAGTATTTAAGTCTCCATCACAGAGATAAATCACTGGTTGCTCATATGAAGTTCATGCAAGTGTAGGTTGCAGCGTCCAGTCTGCTATGGAGTAGGGAAATAAGCTCTTTTTTTTCTTACTCTGATCCATAACCAGGTCGATCTTTGTATTGAGTGAACAATGTTCTGTATGTTTGGCTCAATTCATGAAAAATGTGCATTGTGTCTAGTCCTCCAGAGTGTCTAGATCAAGCACAACTAGATGGAAATCAATGCATCAGTATTTGTATATCTGTTTCTGCCTTGCTGGAAGGTTGACAGAGGTGGTGCATGTATGCTGGTGAATGATGATACACCATCTTTGGCAAGCCAGCCTTTTATTGCTGCCAAAACCTATTGAGTAATGTTGCAGGTTTGGAACACATGTTCCATAGTCTCTTGATCACCCTTGCAGAGTGTGCATCTAATCTCTTGTTCATTTGGAATCACATGCCTAACATGCAAATTAGCCTTGTTAGGCAGGGCATTTTGTATTAGTTTCCATGCTAGGATACATATTTTATCTGGTATGAACTTGTTCCATATTGGTTGGAGATCCGTAGCCTCATCCTCTGTAAAGGTTGGCTGATCATTGAGCAGGAGTTGGGTTGTAAGCTGATTTAACAGTGTAGTTGCTTGAGATGCTACCCTCAAAGCAGTATCTTTCTTGCTCCTGTCATTGTGGGTATATGTACTGCAAGGAACAAATGAGGTTTGTCGAATAAGAACATTCATTTCCACATAATTATCTCTTCCAATTCCATTGCCATCTCCAGGTGCCATTTTCCCATTTCCCTAACTCGGATACACTCACATCATTAAACAAGGCGTTTCTAAATAACCTGGGTTAGACATCGGCCAATGGTGTGTTTTGGTGCCATTATTCTGTCCAAAATATAATCCCTTCTCCACTGCCTAGTCTGATTTTTACATGTTACCGGAACCAGTTTGATCCTACTACATTCTATAGATCATTCCACCACTTGGAGGCATATGATGTCTCACGTCTTCTGCCTCTTGAATTTCTGTTCTGGGTCACTGGTTTGTGAAGTTCTTGTGTGTTTCCAAATGTGATTTGGCCAGCCTTACCATATTTTGTTCTTATGATGGCAGTGTCTAGGCTGGTCTCCCCTGCTATAAGTCTGGCACCCCATTTACCAAGCATTACTCTATTGAATGTAGCCAAGCTTCTTGCCCCCAGTCTTCCTTTGCTTTTTGGTGTGGCTATTTTATCCATGAAATCCAACACATTTTCCTCCTCTCCTTGGTGTTACCCCATAAAAGGGATCTTTGGTAACTAGTAAGAATCTCTAGCACTGGTACTTTGTAGAAACCGAAGTAGTGTGATGGCAGAGAGTTTAAGACTGAGTTTATGAGGACCAGTTTACCACCTACAGAGCTATGCTTGTGATCCCAGCTTGCTAGTTTTTTGCTAAAGCTGTCAATGATGGGCTTCCATGCCTGTGGCTTGTGCGAACTTGCTCCCACTGGTAGGCCTAGGTAATGGAATGGTATGGTGCGCAACCATTTCTTCCATGGTTGCCTATGCAATGTTGATACCAATCAATTGACTTTTCTTGAAATTGATCCTTAGTCCTAATAAATTTTGAAATTTTGCAGGATTGCCTTGAAGGATTTGATGGAATTCCAATCTGCTTGTCCGAAGAGCACTGTGTCATCTGTAAATTAGAGGTGGGAGATTGGCACGTGATCTATGCCAACAGCTACTGGTTGAAACAAATTGAGATCAACTGCCTTGCTAACCATATTCTTGTGCTGCTAATACGAAGAGAAATGGCGACAAGGGATCACCTTGGCGCAGTCCTCTGGTGGGGAAGAATTCTTTAGTTGGACTTCCATTAATCAGGACTGAGGTTGGGGCTGATTGCAGTAGTTCTTGTATCCACCATCTCCAAGCTAGATGGAAATTCCATTTAGGTCAGAAAGTCAATCAGGTAGTTCTAGTTGAGTGTATCAAAGGCCTTTTCAAAGTCCACTTTGAAGATAATAGCCTGTTCTTTAGCTTTTTTACCTCATCTAATACCTCGTTGGTTATCATAACAACATTAGCCTTCTCCCTTTGAGGGAGTATTGTCATACGAAGGTCCTGCAGTTGCATATATGCTACAAAGTCCTTAAATAAAAGTATTTCATTGTCATTTGAATGTTGTACAATATCCTTTCTTTCTCTTTTGTCTAGGATTGCGTTAAAGTCTCCCCATGAGACACCGCTTTCCATTTCTTATTTCTGTGTGAGAATCCAATAACTCCTTCCACTGTGCTTGTTTGTCTGGTAGATCATTTGAGCCATAAACATTAACCATGTGGGAAGTGACCTCATCTCCATCCCAGCTACCCATCATACCTAAAAAGCCCGTTCCATCAAACATACTTTATCTATTGAACTTCCTTGTGTTCCACATACAGAAAAATCCACCAGATTGTCCTTGTGAGCTTTTGTAACACCAATCAAATTCTTGGTCATACAATAGATATGTACGCAGGCGTCTGTCAATGCAAGGCAGTTTTGCTTCCTGTAGGCTAACAAAATCTACCCTTTGTTCTTGTATAAGATGTTTAACTCTTCTCTTCCTGTCTGTACTTCCCAGCTCTTACATTGTAGGTGATTAGCTTCATGGGACAGCTACTTCATCTGCCATGATTGAGTTACCAGGAAGTTGAACCTCTGCATCTTTCTGGGTCATTTGATTTAGTATCATTAATCGATCTCTTGTTTCCTTGGAGTTAGGCCCATATGAAATACCAAGCTTACTTCCTATGGCTATTATGGGGTCAGCTTCCATTTCCAAATGTGATCTAGTGTCTACCCCCTGTTCAATGAACGAATTGTTGTTTATCCAAGTCTGGCAATGTTGTAGGCTTTGCTAGGCTTCCTATCCATGCATCAAGTGTGGCTATGTTCCTGGCTCTATCCGGATCCAATTCTTTTTTGTTTGGCTTCAGGTTTTGAGACCTCCCCCTTTTGGTTTGCTAGCCTTTCTTTTCTTTAGAGGTCTCACATGTTCCAGCATGATTCCCAATGGCGGGAATTCCTTGCTGGACATTAATGGGCAGGCTATTGAGTTACCTGTCACCCCATCTTAATGGGGATGTTGGCAGTTACCCTCCACAAGATCCTTTCTTTGAGTTATTAGCTCAATTTCAGTCTGCTCATTCTGCATTTGGGGGTAGGGGTATGCCCAATATTTTTTATTTTTTATTTTTTTTATTTTTTTATTTTTTATTTTTGGTGGGGGGCGGTAAGACAAATTTCATAAACAGAAAATATTTACAAAGTTTGTACATAGCAATGAATCAAAATAAAACAATGCAGTAGAGGACAGATGTGCCTGTACAGGCCTAGTGCACGTACATAGGGTAGTGCTGGTCCATGGCTCCCCTAGCTTCATAGAAGATCACAAAGCATCTCAGCATACAGTTCATGGCCATCATCATATCAACCGTGTCTTCATCAAAGCTGAACATCATGACTGTCAACTTATCAATTCTCATTTTTATTTGGGATATTGGTACAAAGCACAGTAAAGCTTGATGGGCTATCCCTGTAATGAAAGAGGGTAGGATTTCAAAGTCACTTAGCATGAGTAGATTAGATGCTTGGTGTAGGTGTAGGTTTCCCAGGCTGAATGGCATTCTGTTTATGCATTTTGATCAGCAGTGGTATACTTTATTCAATGGCCTGGCAGGTGGTATGCCACAGTTTAGGGTCATGGTCCAGAAGGACTCCACCTATACTCCACATGATTCCGAGCTAGATTGAGTAGGTAATGTAGCACATTTCCATGCATCAGATTTAGGGTGCTCAAATGTAGCATATTTAGGGGTACAATCTATGGACTGGATGGTGCCCATATGCTTCTTCATCTGTACCTTTACCATGACGATGCAGTGAAGGGAGTAAGTATGTTACAGGATGCTAAGCAAGTAGAGTTTTAGATGACACTTCCTGATCTGATGTGGAGTGATTTTGGAACTGTGTTCCTCCTGTTGGTATAGTCTGCTTCCTACTCGTAGCTTTTGAGTAGTGTGTCAATGGGCTTACCTGTCCGTCCCTGCTTCAAATGTCATAGCATTAGACAGATTAAAACTCAATGCAGGATGAGAGATTGAGCATCCAGTCAATTAAGGAATATGGAAAGGAGGGGGATTTAGCCTTTGTCCAGTTCCAGGTAGCGTTTTGCATAGTCTGTGGGATATTGTCTACCTGTATGTCCTTACTGTGGAAGTGAGTTTGGTTCTTGGTTTTCCATAGGAACCAAGTTGTGGCTAGCCAAATTGATGTCCAAACATCTTTGTTGGCTCCGGATCAACAGTTTTAGTCCTAGGAAGGTGTGTAAATTTGGGGCAGTTGTGGTCATGACTGTCTGCTCTATCTGCAACCATGATAGAACTCTGGATCATACCTGCAGAGATATAAAACATTCAAGAAATAAGTGTTGGACAATTTCAGGATGTAGTTTACACAGTGTAAAAGTTGTCATGTGAGCTTGGTTGTGTAATGTGTCTGTGTAGGAGCACTTGTTTGACTGGTATGGCATTTTGCAGCAATCTCCAGTTGAAGATTATTACTTTTCTAGGTGAGAAAGTATTAACACTCTTCTGAGTCCATTTGCTTCCTGAGTGGAGTATAGAGGTGGTGAGAGTGAGGTGATCTGTCCATAGGCAGTCTTCACTGTGTAGTCACCATCTGTATTTCCCTGGAAATGGTATCAATCTCTGACCAAGAAATCAGTAGTGATGTCCTGCAGAAGTGTCACCAGTGCATCTAGCTCTTCCAACTCAGCAGGCCTCATGATGCTTCTTCTCCAATGCCAATTCCCTTGCCAAACATTATTGATCCATTGGCTTTCTTAGTTATATAAGTATCCTTTTCTGTAGCTAGTCTATAAAGCCTGTGATATTGATCAGCCAAGCTGGTTTCTCCAGTCCAATGGTCAGTCCAGAATTTCGGTCCTTCTCCATTGCCAAGTTTGATCTTGGTGCTATTTGCTATCCAACTGGAGCACATGATTTCTTGGATATCCTTCCACCAAATTGATTCATAGGATCTGCTGTGTCTTCTTCCAGTTGCCTGGTCTGTATCAACTTTCCTTAGGTACCTAAAGTTTCCCACAGTCAGGATATCCTTGTGTGAGTTCTTTGATCTTAAGATTTCCAAGGACATAGATTTTTCTTCCGAGAGGATTCTTGCTCCCCACTTGGCCAGAATTGCATCATTTTGAATTTTGAGATTTCTGATACCAAGGCCTACCCATTCCTTCAGAGTAAAGATTTTTTCCCAGGCTAGCCAACATATTTTATTGTGTTCTTTGGAGATGACCCAGAGGAAGCCACGCTGGATTGATGTGAATGACTAATGTAGGGGTTTTATAGAACCCAAGATAATGTGCAGGTAGAACTGACAGCACAGAGTTGAGCAGAACTTCCCTCCCACCTATTGATATATATCTATGGTTCAAAGTGCTAAGTACTTTGTTAAAACTGTCAGTTACTGGTTTCCATGTATCTGTAAGGTAGGTGCTCTATATTGCAGCCAAGGTAAGCAGCCATTTCATTCACCAATTCTAGATTTATGTTTATTCAAACTAGGCCGCTCTTCTAAAAATTCATTGAGTCCTGAAAGTAATTCAAAGTTTTGCAGAATAGACATGAACTTAATGGAGCTCCATTTTGGCTGTCCAAACATGAGTGTGTCATCTGCAAATTGTAGATGTGTTAGCTAGACTTTTTTCCACCCCACTGCCATTCCACTGAACAGATGCAGATCTGCTTCCTTGTTGATCATGCTGGAGAGACTCTCAGCAGCTATAAGATAGAGATAGGGGATAGGGGGTCCTCTTGTCTAAAAACTCTTTGGGGGTAGAACTCATTGTTGGAGCTACCATTCACCAGGACTGAGCTAGAAGCTGAATGCAGTAACTCCTTGATCTAGCAATTCCATATCTCAGGAAACTTCATGGCTTTCAGCATGTTCAGTAGGTAAGACAAATTGACCGTGTTAAAAGCCTTCTCAAAATCTACTTTAAAGATGAGGGTCTATTTTTTCAGCTTCCTAATTTCATCCAGTGCCTCATTAGCTATCATCATTCCATCCAAGATCTTCATGTTCTTAATGAATGCCATCTATTGAGGGGATATGATCTGAGGTAGCAGAGGCCTAAGTCTGTTTGCAAGGACCTTTGAGAGGATTTTTGGTATAGCCCCTATCAGTGTGATGGGTCTATAATCATGTACTCTTATAGGGTTTTCTGTTAGCCACTAATGTGATGTGTGCTGCATTGGTCCTTTTGATAGTTTGCAGTTTCTGTAAAAACTCCTTGAACAGTTGCATGAGATCATCTCATACGGAGGCTGAAGTGCTTCATGAACTCGAAATTAAAGCCATCTGGGCCTGGACTTTTGGTGCTCTACATTCCTTGATTGCTTGTTGGATTTCAAAGTCAGTGAAGGGGAGTAGCAAGGTTCTTGCAGCTGACTGACTTATGATGCATTGGGTCAAGCTTTGTAATTGTAGTCTATGCCAGTCTTCTTCCCTGAATCTACCTTCAAAGTGCTTATAAAAAAAGCTCATAAGTTTGTCAGGATCTTCTATCCATTCATCCTCATCCCACACTCCAATAATTGTGTCCCTTCGATTACTGTTCACCACACGATGGAAATAAACATTGTTGCAGTCCCCTTGCTGGAGCCATCTGGTTATGGATTTTTGATACAGTGAGCTATCTAGTGATGCAGCGACCCTAATTATGTCTTCCCTTAGATGCCTGATGTTCTGAAGGCTTGCCTCATCTGGTATAGTCTTGGTCTGTTCTATCATTTTTTTCTTTTTCTGCAAGTACCTCCAGTATCTTCTTTTTGCTAACTAACAGATTATTGAGGTTGCTTTTATTCCACTCTCTGATGCTAGTTTTGAGAGTTTCTAGTTTTACAAGGATTCTGTAGCTGGCGTACCCTTGGGGGCAGGTAATGTTCCATACTCGTTTAATCATTTCTGTTTACTGGTTGTCTTCCAACCATGAATCCAACACCCTTAGGGGCTTGGGACCCCAGTTTAGGACCTTAGAACAGAGGTAGATGGGGCAATGATCTGAGTCTTCCAGTGGGAGGGCAGTCTATGTCCATGTGGTGTCTTGTCCCAGCTATGATTAATTCATGAGAAACCTATGTATTCTTTTCATGGCCTTGAGAGAGCTGAGATACCAGGTGAATTTTTTGTTGGCTAAGATCAGATCTATGAACTGTAAGTTTGAGACAGGATTGAAACTTTGATATCTCATGATGATGTGGCCTATGTGTTGTACCCCTCCTCTCATTTTGTATTTAGTATAGTATTAAAATCCCCCATTAGGCACCACCTTTGGTCCTCATTTCCTATGTACAGGTATTTAATTCTCTGCCATTGGCTTACCTTAGCAGAGAGCTCCTTTGGCCCATAGATGTTTATCATGTTGGAGGTGACTTCATCTTGCAACCAAGTCCCAGTGACCCCTAATGTACCTTCTGCTAACATGAGGCTTTGCTTCTTGAATTTATTGGCATTTCATATACATAAGAGCCCTCCAGATTAACCTGCAGAACCAAGGAAAACCAGTCAAAAAAGTTGTAAAACCATAAAAGGCTGCATACCTGTTTGCTGACAAAATCTAATTTTGTTTCCTGCATACTGATGAAATCTAGTTTTTCTGCAGTGAGTTCTCTAACTCGTCTTTTCCTCCCTGGGATACTCGAACTTGTAATGTTGTATGTTATGACCTTCATAGGGACATCAAATCTCTGCCCTTCTTGCTGCTACCAGGGGTGGCTAGTCTCCTGGATCTGCGCAACTAGTTGTTCATTCTCATTAGCCTATGGTAAACCTTGGTAGAATTTGTACCATAAGAAAGCCCCAACTTCCTACCAACTGACATGATAGAGTCCGCTTCATCGGTAAGGCTTTCCCTTGGTGGATCATAGCCTGGTAAGTCTGTCTGGGCTGCTGTGCGTTGTGAGTTGTGTTGGAGATATTTGATCAATCCATTCCCTTAGTATTATCGGGTTATGCTTTATCCCCTTTCACCTTCTTCGTTTGGCTTCTGATTTGTGGGCTATCTCTTCTATGTACTCCATGAGTATCAGGTGGGGTAGCCATGTTCCCACAGGTAGTAGGGGGAAGTCAATCACAGAGGGGGATCCAAGTTTTGTAGGTAGCTGATCTGTTAAACCGGGTGCCTTAGTACTTGTATCATTTGCTGATGCACTCAGCTCTGTGTGCAGGACTATCTTTAGGATTGTACTTTTGTCAGGGATCTAGTACATACCCAAGGAGTCCAACTCATTGTTGTCTGGTTTTGGTTCAATATCTTCAACAGTCTTAATTGTATGTACCATTACCTGCGTTGGGCAAACTATTTTGGCCTGCGGTATGACAAACCTTTGGGGCATTGGGAAAGCCAACTTCCCAAGTGGTTCAGGCCACCAACGTAATTTCTGTGGGATCCAGATACCAGTAGGGACAATTACAAGATTAGTATTTTCATTTCTTTCATGGGTTGAGTTCCGTTGGTTACTGGATTCCCCCATTACCTTAGGTTCCTCATAGATTACCAGGCTTTTATCATGATCATTTACTGTTGATTGGGGGGGTAATGGAAGCATCCGAGTCTGCCAGGGAGCAGTCATCAGAGTATTGGCTGTTGCAAGAGTCTAAGTCTGCTTCATCTAGTTCATACCAGGGTATCTGGGGAAATCTTTCAGGACCTACTTCCCTGACATGGAGTGTCAGTGCCTTACCATCCACAGTCAACCTAATCTCATCTGGGATCTTGGTTCCCCAATCTGTTTGGATGAGCAGTTGTGAAGCTTCAAGGAAACGGTGGTTGGTGGTACACTCATCAATTTTGATGCAAGTTCCCATTTTCCAGCCTATCTTTTCCAACACTTGTCCAGTCCAGTATTGCAAAGGTAAGCCAAAGGAGAATGTAGTTTTTGATACCCTTTCTCAAAGGTACACCCTTATTTCCATGTTAGAAACTAAGTCACTTGGTTTTGAACATATTGACTAATTGTATGAACATGATCATGATTTTAAAAAGACTTATACGGCGTGTGAGAAGGCTGGTTTTGAGAAGTTTAATAGGCATGATGGTTTTTTTTTTGAGAAAATAGATTATGCATGCCTATGTATTCTATTCGAGAGTTACTTGTAAAAGAATCTCATGGTGAGGGATTAGTGGGACACTTTGGTATTGCTAAAACTTAATATATTATGCAAAATCACTTTTATTGGCCAAACATGAAACATGGTGTTATTCGTGTATGCGATAGGTGCGTGAGTTGTAAATTTACTAAATCTAGGTTGAACCCCATGGATTGTACACCCCTTTGCCGATTCCCCATGAACCGTGGATTAATATTTCAATGTATTTTGTGATGGGTTTACCAAGGTCTAAGAGGGGGAGGGTTTCTATTTTTGTTGTGGTGGATAGGTTTTTAAAAATGGCTCATTTTATACATTGGCACAAAACTAATGATGCTTATTCTATTGTTGATTTATTCTTTAAAGAAGTTGTTAGATTGCATGGCGTGCCTAGAACAATTATTTATAATAGGGATGCAAAGTTCTTGAGTTACTTTTGAAAAACTTTGTAGTCTAAGTTGTTATTCTTAACTACTTGTCACCCCCAAACTGATAGACAAACTAAAGTTGTTAACATAACTCTAGGGATATTGTTACGTGCTTTGACATCTAAGAATTTGAAAACTTGAGAAGAATGTTTACCACATGTTGAATTTGCATATAACCTATGTATTCATTCAGCTACACAACATTCACCTTTTGAAATGGTTTATGGCTTCAAACAATTATCTCCTATAGATCCAACCACCTTTGAGTGAAAGATTAAATTTAGATGGAAAGAAAAGGACTGAATTCGTGAAGGCTATTCATGAGAAAGCACGAGCCAACATTGATAAAAGGACGTCTCAACATTGATCCCTGGGTTTGGTTGTATCTTTGGAAGGAAAGGTTCCCTGAAAAATGCAAATCAAAGCTCATGCCGCGTGGAGATGGACCATACTTACAAATTGGATCTACCTGGTAAATATTAGTGCTACTTTCAATGTTGCTGACCTACTTTCGTTTGATGTAGGTGATTATTTGAGGACAACTCCTTTTCAAAAATGGGAGAATGATTCAACCCTAGTTGTACCCAACCCACCAATTCAAGGGAACATCCAAGTGAAGGCCATTGAAGAGCCCAAAGATGGCATGAAGGATCAAGAGAGACGTGATTCATTTAACTATCTGACGGCCCAATAACTTGCCTAAGAGCCAAGAAGTTCAAGGAAGCCTTAAACTTGATGATCCAAGAAGCGTGGGTTCGAGATGGCAAAGATGGACCCCACGACCCATCTACCTTAAGTGGGCCTCATGGCTCAATTGGAGAAGCCCGGCCTATTACCATGATCCAAGTCATGGCCCAAGAGCCTAAGTCCATGATGAATTTCGTGGAAAATGAAGTCCAATTATTGAAGGATTTCAAGATTAATGAAGAGATCTCTTGGATAAAGAAGTTTCCTTACCAAAGATTATCCAAAGTTATTCTTCCTTATCCAAGATTAGATCGATTATATTATTCCCTATTTTGTATTTATCTAGACTAGGTTGTTTCCTACCTAGTAGGGCATATTTTCATCCTTATTTCCTAGTCTAAGATTTTGACCCATCTCCTAAAGGGGTCAAACATAGCCTACAAGATACATTCTTGTTTGACATTATTTTTACATTTTATTGTATTGGAGAGATTGTGTTCCCTTCTGGTTTTAAACCATCTTTTGACTTATCTTTTCTCCCCGAGTCAAGTAGCATCATTTTCAAATGACTTATCCTTAATTCTTGGTTGATACAAGTTATCTTCAGGGGTTAGATGGTGGCATTCTCGGTACCCTTTTCGTGACTTTTGTTGGTTGGCACAAGTTGTCTTCAGGCGTAAGGAACAACAAAATTGTCCGTTTGATCGAGTTTTATTGAATCGCCGAGTTGGGCGTGGTTTTTTTTCGAAAGTTTGGCAAAGATTCATATCAGTACCGGAGCCATATATGTTGCACTTCGAACATCATGGAGTCCAACACCCACTCTAGAGGTAATCCCAAATAATACTCATCGTCCAGTTACACAATCTCATATAGGAAATCTTAAACCCCATAATTTTCTTGATTATCACCTCTACTTTGCTACTAAACATCCTTTTAGAGTGTTTTCCAGTGTTTGGGTTCCACATGAGCCCACCTATTATCTACAAAACAACTGATCTCCTGAATGGAGAACGCTATGAGAGAAGAGTATGATGCATTGATTGCTAACTCGACTGGATCACTTTGATAATTTCATTGCTTGGTAACATGATTTTAAGTGCTCTATTGTTGGTTCATCACTCTTCACTTATCATGATGTCAATGTCCATCTATATGTCTTGATATATGCCGATTATATCCTAGTTACTGGTACACATCGTACATGTAATACATAGCTTATTTGTTGGATGAGAGTTGAATTTAAACTAAAGGATATTGGTGATCTTGGATATTTCGTGGGTAACCAAGCTAATCAGGATACTTCTGGACTTCAGCTTTGCCATAGTAGATATATTCAGGTGCTACTTGAACGTACTTGTATGCTTGGTGTGAAGCCCATGGTGTTCCCTTCTTACATTGATGCTTGGACTAAAGATTGCATTGGTGATCTCCTCAGTCACAATGAGGCTACTCTATATCATCAGACGGTTGGTACTCTCCAATACTGTACCTTTTATATCTTTTCTTGTCAATAAATTATGACAACACATGCACCAGTTGTATTTTTTCCATTGGAGAGCAGTCAAACGTGTCTTATGTTATCTGAAGGGAACTCTTGATTATGGCTTGTGGTATACCAAAGGAAATATGCAGCTTGAAGCTTTTTAGATTTTGACTGGCACAGTAATAGGAGTGATAAATGGCCTGTGTTTGATTATGGTATTTTTCTTGGTTCAATTTGATTTTCTAGTCTACCATGAAGCAGTCTGTTGTAGCCCAATCGAGTACAAAGGTTGATTATCACGCTATGGCGCATACTACTACCGAGCTCTATTGGATACAGATGTTGAAAGAGTTGAAGATTCCTCTACTTCAACCACATGGCTTGTGGTGTGTCAATGTAGATGCACTTGCTTCTGTAACAAATCCAGTATTTCATGCTCGAACAAAACATATTGAAGTAGATTTTCATTTTATTCAAGAAATGTGCAGAACAAGAACAAACAACTATGCTACTTACACACTTAGGTCCAAGTTGTTGTCATCTTTACAAAAGGTCTTGGCTATTCTCGATTCCTTGATCTTAGAGAAAAGCTGACGGTTCATTCTCTTCCCATCAACTTGAGAGAAGTTTAAAAACATCAAGGAAGAGAAATCATTACATGATTAGTGTTATATATTGCTAGATATTCTTTTGTTGTAATTATCTACTAGTGTTAGTAGTTACCACATGTACGAGTGTATTTCTTGACGCGTAAGTTCTGTGTCTATATATTATGTAAAAATCTCGGGGTGTGATCATTGAAAACTCACTCAATTCTTGCATCTTCAATAGAGTTTATTTCAATGATACATCATGTTCTTAACTATTGAATTGTTGTCATCAACATGATAAAGTTGAGACTTTCTTGTGAAATAGTCCCAAATGTTCCAGAAGAAATCATGAAAGATATCCTTTTGAGGCTACCCGTACATTCCCTCCTCCAATTGAGGTGTATAATGGGCCATGATCATCCCTATGCCCAGAATCAAAATGTCCCCAACTTCCCACAATCGTTCGACCCAAGGAAAAAAAAAAGGACATGTTCCCGGTCCATCAACTCAACCACCACACAAAATGGGCCAATGACTAGCCCAAAGCTACAAAAGGACAAAAACACATGCAAAATTAGGGACTTTTCACATCTCTAGGTACGACATCGAAACATAAAAATTAATAAATCGGGTATGTCCAAATTCATCCATAGCACATGGGCACCATCTGTGAGAACCTAATCAAGAAACACTGTACAAAATTGAGCAAGGTAACAACGGTCACCAATCTCACATCAGTTATCAATAGTGACCCACCCCCACCCTCGAGAGCATGCTGGGGACAAACCCAGCGACCGCCTCGACCTCCGTCCCTCCAAGACAGCAAAGTTTTATGGACACTCATCTACATCTAACGGGCCTGATGTCCTATCTTAGAAAAGAACTCCGAAATGAGATGGCAGTGCTCAACCACTTAAGTCCTCGTGTGCCCAACCACCGCCACACGTGTCCCTCGCTTCACAGATGCCCATCATCCTGAGTAAATCATTTTTGCAAAAATATCCAGCAGGAAGTGGTGACTTTCGCACCCTCCACCCTTGAACGACTTTCCAATTACTTCGGAGAGGCGGACCCATGACAACACTCGAGGTTATTCACCCTCCACATGAAGATGACTCTCATCTCCAAAGTGGATTCTCTCACTTCCGGAGGAATCCATCAGGAATTTTAGCGAGTTGATGGCCTAGTTCTCACAAGCCTTTGTCACACAGCAATAGGTGGAGCGGGCCCTTGTGCATCTATTTTGACCAAAATACTAAAAGACGTAGGAGAAGCCTCTACAAGACTATTTGCACCAATTTAATCTAGCCTGCACCGAGACTACAGACTTATCTCTCACTATGAGAGTCAATCCCCTCATCCACGGGCTCCAGCATGGCCCTTTCTCCACAATCTTGATGGAAGAACTTCAATCCACCCACGGAAAGTTGAGTGACATATGCAGAAAGCATATACGATTCAAAGAGATGGGGTCCGGAGGAAGGGCAAAAAAACAAATAGCTCACCTTTATTAAAAAGATTGAGGACACGGATAAAAGGAGAAGGTACATGCATTATGTGCACCTCGTACCAGTATTTTGTCCGCCATTGAGCATCTGGGACTCCTAAGTCTCCCCAAGATAATGAGGCAAAACCTTCCAAAGAAATACTCTGATTGCTATTTCCAGTACCATCGGGACCAAGGGCACTCCACAGAAGACTATCGTGCCTTGGAGGATGAACTAGAGCGACTAGCTCACGAAGGGCACCTGAGCAAGTGAATGGCCTATGGACAGAACAACCCCAACAAAAGGTATAGCAACGTGAGGACATAAGACAAAAGGATATACAAAAGGGAAAAAGGCGTGCATTGCCATGATCACTGGAGGACCCACAATCGAGGGAAACAATCTTACCCACAAAAAGGAAAAGTTGATATTCCAGCAAGTAGCCCATGTACAAATTGGACCCCCAATGCCCCTATCCACTTCAATGAGTGGGACCTCCAGACCATCGAGCCTAATAGACATCCAATGACAATCACTATAGAAGTCAACGATTACACTATCAATAGGATCTTCGTGGATCAAGGGAGCACCTTAGACATCATATCCCTGGATGCTTACCAACTGATGGGGCTCGATAAACTCCAAGCCGCCACCACCTCCCTACAAGGATTTGGTGGTGACGAAGTGAAAACTGTCAGATCTATCGAGTTACCAACCACCTTTGGACAGGGAAAAAAGCTGAAGACAATACTGATTATCTACTTAGTTGTAGAGGCTCCATTCTCCTAGAACATCATCCTCGGATGACTGAGTTTGTTCCATCTCCGAGTCGTTGTCTACACTTACCACATGGTGATGAAATTCTAGATGGAGCATGGGATCGGACAGGTTTGAGCCAACCTGTGGATCGCTAGCATCTGCTATGCAGCCTTTGCCGTGAAAAAATGACCCTCAGGGAAGGAACTACCAAACAGTCTCCACAGAATCCCAAAAACTTTCCAGATTTCAGAACCTGAAGGAGTCATCCCCCCTTATTTCAAAGAAATTCCCCTACAATAAGCTAACCTCAGGCAAACGGTCTGCATCGGCATGGAGATAAGCACAGATCGTGAGACTAACTTGTTCCATTTCCTGTGAAGCTATGCAGACGTGTTCTCCTAGAACCCCTCCAACTTTCCAGGTATTAGTACAAGTATTCCACTAGATCAACTTAACATTACCCCAGGAACAAACCCCGTACAGCAAAAAAAGACGATGCTTTGGATTCGAGAGAAATAAGGTCATTGAAGAAGAAGTACAAAAAATCCCGAGAGCAGGATATGTTGAGAAAGTTCGTTATGCCGACTGGCTCCCCAACGTGGTGATTGTTCCTAAAACCAAAAACAAATGGAGTTTATGTGTTGACTTTATTGACTTGAATAACCACTATGTAAAGGACTCCTACCCGCTCCCGCCAATTGACCAAATCATCGACTCAACAGTCGGTTGTGAGTTGCTAAGCATGATGGATGCTTTCTAAGGCTACCATCAAATATTCCTCGCCCCGGAGGACAAGCTCACACCACTTTCATCACTGAAAGCGGTGTATATTGCTATAAGGTCATACCCTTCAGTCTCAAGAATGTCGGGGCGACCTACCAAATGATGGTCAACAAGATGTTTCAAGGTTAGATAGCAGCACAATGGAGGTATACGTGGATGACATGTTCGTGAAAAGCGAGAAAGCTAGTAATCACATAGCCCAATTGACAGAAACCTTCAAGACATGTATCTATACCAACTAAAAATAAACCCCACCAGGTGCACCTTTGGTGTCCGAAGTGGAAAATTCCTAGGCTACATGGTGTCCGAAAAGGGAATCGAGGCTAACCCAGATAAGATCGAAGCTTTACGAAACATGTTGCCACCTCAGTCTCTCAAAGAAGTCCAGTCCCTAGCCGAAAAAATGGCCTCAGTCGAACAATTTATCTCCCACCTTGGCGACAAGGGGTTGTCTTTCTTCAAAGAAATCCAAAGAGCCAAAAGCTTTGAATGGAATGAGGAGTGTAACCAAGCTTTCCAGGAACTAAAAGACTACTTGAAATCCTCCCGAGTTTTTGTACCCTACAACCATTGGAGACCTTATTCGTTTACCTAGCCATATCAGAAGAAGCAGTGAGCATCATGCTAAGCCGAGAAGACAACAACTTACACAAACCTATCTATTATGTAGGTAAGATGTTATATGGCGTTCAGGTAAAATATTTAGAAATCGAAAAGCTCACCCTGGCGCTGGTAACGGTATCCAAGCGCCTCCAACCATATTTCCAATCTCACCTTATTATCGTTCTCACCAATAAATCAATTATGCAGATAATATCTAAGACCGACATTTCCGTACAGTTGGTAAAGTGCGAAATCAAGCTCAGTGAGTACGCCATCTTTTACAAACTCAAGAACTCCTTGAAAGCTCAAGTGCTCGCAAATTTTGTAGCTTAGACTACTCAGACCCCCACCATGGATAATCTTTGGACGCTCAACGTCAATGGATCTACCACTCCTCAGCATGGCGGAGTCGGGATTGTGCTAAGTGAAAAAGACGGAGAAATCCTCAGGATTGCATCGATCCTCGATTTTCCCATTACTAACAATATTGCCAAATACGAAGCTCTCCTTCTAGGACTCGAGATCGTCATGCAATGTTGAATTCAGCATATCTCCGCACATACCGACTCCCAGCTGATCTCCAAGCAATACGCGGGACCTTAAAGGCCTATGAGGGAAATATGGAAAGATATTTATGTAAACTCATAAACATAGCCCAAAATTTCTCTCATTTTGAACTCCTCCAGATTCCACGTATAAAGAACATGAGCGCTGATAACCTATCCAACCTCGCCTCCCACTTAGAGGTCGAAGACGAGCAGGTAATTTAGGTGTTGGAACGAAAGAAACCCACAGTTGATGAAACAACCTACGCCCCAGAAATGCCATCCTGATGCTCAATGAGGCCAACTGGATGACCCCCTCCTAATTAGATACTTGAATGAAGGAGAATTTCCACCAAACAACACAGAGGTACGGCAAGTATGAGCTCGAGCTTCTAGATTCACCATCGTGGATGGAGAATTATATAAATGAAGCTTTGATGGCCGCTCCTTTGCTACATCGTTCCTTCCCCAACGCAACCCTTGATGGAAGAAATGCACGAGGGAGAGGAGGAAGCCACATCGAAGGAAGATACCTGATCAAAAATATTCGACTCCATGGTTTTTTATGGCCCACCATGTTATGGGATACCCTTGAGTATGTGCAAAAATGTGAAGAGTGCCCAAAACAAAGAAACTGGTTTTCTTACCCAATCACTCCCATGGCCGGAGTGTCCATAACTTGCCCCTTCAACACATGGGGAATAGACATTATTGGACCTCTCCCTCGAACTCCAGGATTAAAAAAATGGTTTATCATTATTGCAACGGAATATTTCACTAAGTGGGTGCCGAAGTCATTGCCAAAACCACGGAGAGAGAGATAATCTGATTACTCTGGCAAAATATCGTCTGTCAATTTGGGGCCTCCCGAGTCTTGATCTCTGATAACGGGAAACAATTTTGGGGAATGAAAGTAGGATAATGGAGCAAAATCCTGTAGGTACAACAATGGTTCAAATATGCATAAAGGCAATTGTGGTTTTGGGTGATCGTAAAGTCAACTGGGTAGATGAACTACCAGGAATCTTGTGGTCTTATCGTACCATGACGACCAGCTCATTAGGGAACACCCCTTTTGCCCTAACTTACGAGTCCGAAGCCATCTCAATTGCAAACATAAGCTTAAGAGTATTTCGGGTCGTCTCTTACCATCCACAACAGAATAAGGAAAATTGCCTCACCGATCTAGAACCCCTTGAGGAAGTTAGAGATATGGCACGGGAGAAGCTGTTAAAACACCAAAGCCAATTTCGGGCCCAACACACCCCTAGAATGATCAAAGACAGGCTTCGAGAAGGAAACCTAGTCTTAAAAAAGGTCAAGGCCCTTGTGGACCAGTGGAAATTTCAACCCACATGGGAGAGGCCTTATAGACTCCTCCACCAATTTCCAAACGGAGCGTGGCGACTGGCAATTCTTGAAGGGAAACCACTTTCTCTTTCATGGAACCAAAACAGCCTAAAAAGGTTCTGTGAGAAATGAGATAGATGCCTTACTTATTGAAAAAAAAATACAAATTGTTGCTCTTATGTCGATAATTTCAAAAATTGATGTTCGTGCTCTTGTGGCCATACCATCAAAAATAGACGTTCATGCTCTTGCACCGATACCATCAAAAATAGGCGTTCATGCCCTTGCACTGATACCATCAAAAATAGGCATTCCTGCTCTTGCATCGATACCGCAAAAAATAGACGTTCATGCTCTTTCGTCGATACCGTAAAAAATAGACGTCCATGCTCTTACGCCAATACCATAAAAAAAATAGGCAATCGTGCTCTTACGTCGATGCCACAAAAAAAATCACATAAAATAGTGTAAGGAAGTCACGTGAAGTCTCCTCCAGAAAGGCCATACAAGCCGACCCAATGCCACCCAAGCCCAGACGACAGGTAGTTACCACTATCAGAGTATGAACAGGAAGAATAGAGCTTAGGAGGCCCTAGCTCAGGACCATAGAGCTAGTTTCGTCCATCACACTAAGAATCCTGGCGACTCCAGGACCCAGAGAAAAGCTAAGTGGTGTCTGGATGGGCTCATCAATTCCGAATAAAGGTGGTTAGGCGTGGCCCTCAAACTCCAGATTCAGACCCAAAAACTCAGGAGAACCAAAGCACGAGTTTTCCTATCCCACTCGCAGCTAGAAACCCCGGACGATGACTTATCTTTGTTAGTTACTGAGTATCAAGTACTGGCAATAAGTCCAAAATCCTTCAAGCAGTAGTCCCAAAAATTCTATGAAGACCTGGGCCATCTCTCAGGCAAAAGACACGGCCTTTGCACTCAGTTATCCGAACAGACTCTAGAGGCGTATTGGGTTTGAAGTCGACTGTGAACTGAAAAACAACCAAGTCTCCCATATTTACCAGGTTTTTCACAAAGATCTGCAGACAATTCGGCTCAATGGTGGCCGTAGACAACCCTTGCAATACTCTAAAATTACTATTTGCACAAGCACTGGTGCCAACTATACCCAACAAGTTTTGGGTTCTACACACTGCCACTAGATCCTTGGCTATAAATATGTCAAGAAAAAAGAAGAAAAAAAGGAGAAACCAACGATTTGAAAGCAGTTCTGAACAAATAATTTTATTAAGATCTCGAGTCGGGATAAGCTCGAGACAATTCTTAATGGATACGATGGTAGAACCACAAAATAGGGGAAACGAGATCTCCCTTTACAAGACATACTAAGCCGTGGTTTTCTAGGAAAAAGGGAAAACATTCTCTAGACAAAGGCTGGCTACAAGACACCACAACTGGCTAAACAAGGTGAGAGAACTCGTCTATCATAGGGGCACTATCACGAACCAACTCATCTAAGGTACAGGTGAGTGAGGACTCGGCTGCCCAGATCGCAACAACTTGGCAAAATGAAACCGAGGCCAGAAAGCATCGCAGAAGAGCATCCTCACGTGCCCGCTACCAGGTTTGCTCAACAGCCAACATGAGCGACTGAAATCGCTTGATCGCAGGAAAAGTCACTGCATGCGCAACCTCCAGGTAGTTGATCTATTGCAATGCCACCGAGCTGAGGCCCTCCAGGTGCTGAACAACTATGATCATCGCCTCCAGTTTGTCCACCTGTTGAGCAGCATATGCATTGAGCTCGTATAGGTGGGATAACACCATTGCGTGTGCCTCCCTTGCACCTTCCAACTCTTATTTGAATCTATAGAATTTTCGGACACTACACACATTGGATGATATTGTCCGCTATGGACCGAAGCCCTCACGGATTTGTTCTTGGCTTTTATTCCCAAAAGGCCTCATCCAATTAATGTAGTGTCATTCTATTTGAACCCTTCTCTCTTGAGTTTCCTAACCAATGTGGTACATTTCAACAGAATCCGAACAACAAAGAGGTTGCCTGACATTTACAATGGTCCCATAAAAGTTGGTGTTCAACCTCCCACGAGCCCACACCAATTTATGTCATAGCCGACATAGGATGGATCACCAGTCATGGACTCATGGTTCCTGACCAACCCAATGACACGATTTGTCCGAAACCGAGCTCGTCCGCCGCAACCTGGAAACGTGCGTATGTGAAGGAACCATCCTTGCCGTATAGACACCAGGATCATCGTACCTACAAGAGAACAGAGGATGTTCTTAGAAGAAGTAACTTCCGTCGGGGCAGAAGAAGAAAGGAAACAGATACTCACATGGCGGACTGATCAGCTACAAGAAGATAGGACATGGAGAATATCCCTGACAAGGAGATTAAGGGAAATTTTGGAGAAAATGAGACGTAGAGACGTGACAACACCTAGAGATCGCGGGTTGAGGAACAGCAGCGGTAGGATTTTTCTTTTAAAAGAAAAATCAAATTGAGGAGGGAAAATGTAATGGACAACGATTATCCCCAGGTCACAGAATCAGAACGAACCCAACTTCCCCAATCGTCCAGCACACAGAAAAAAGACATGGGCCCGGCCCGGCAACTCAACCACCACAAAAATTGGGACAATGACTAGCCGAAAGCCACAAAAGGACAAAAACACATGCAAAATTAGGAACTTGTCACATTATCACAAAACCTTGAGACAAATGGATGAAACATCACATGAAAAGAACAGGTGTATGGGACAAATGGACAAGTGTCTACACTTGTACATGCAAATTCCTCTATAAAAAGGAGGATACCACTAGTTGGGAAGAAAGGGGAAAAAGAAAAAAGCATGGTAAAGAAATTTGTGACAAATAAGGAAGATAAGTGAAATTCTGGCAAGGAATAATTCGGCCCCAAAGTGCGGCCCCCTAACCCCGAAAATTATTTATTTTCTTGATGTGTTCAATATTCCATCTTTCATCCAAAAATGGGGCATGACCCCCTTGATGTTTTCCTCATATATTCTCGCATATTATTTTGTTCTCGTATTTTATTTTTGTGAATCTCCAGGTATGGCATCGAAACATAAAAATTAATAAATCCGGTAGGTCCAAATCTGACCACACTAGTGTATTTGCGTGTCATAGTGTTCTTTTTTTTTTTGGTATGTTAAAAATTCATTAAACCAAAAATATAGTAAACAAAAAGTAGGGGACACCCCTTCCGAGCAGATCATACCCTCCTACACAGACAACCATCATGGTGGTCTAAATAAACTAATACACAAACTGGGGTTTCGAAACCATTCTGTAATTGTTACTCCTGTCAACGGCGGGACATATGTCGTATGCCAATACCATAGTCATACCTGAATAAACTCAAAGGTAGTTTCATGATTAAATGAAGTCTCCTGTAATCGTGCCATATTACGGGTGTTCAAAATATGCTAGACAGTACATTGCCATACGAATGCCATAATTCACCCCATTGGAAACTGCGGATAGTCCCATATGTGTCATAAAATGATTTAAAGGCACATTCCAGTCTGTGTGGTGGATTCCCATCGATGCATATATATCTCTGACCACACCAAATATACTTCCTCGCACGTGAAAAACGTGTGACATACACTATAGATCTCCGTCGCACAGAAGTTATAAAGACGCTTCTCCATAGGAAAATCAATTCCGCGACTGAGCAAATTGTCTATGATCGGACATATCCACTACATACTAAATATTTTCCGGCCTCTGAGGACATCCACAGCTAGCCATTGTTTCCTAGGAGACGAGCTTGGACCTACAACATTTTTACAATGACTCTACCGTAGAATACTCCAGTTCTCGTAGCAGTCAGAGCCAATGCCAGTTAAGCACCCATTCGTCGTTTACCACCTGTCACTTTTCCTCAACTGTATTCCATTTATACACCATAACAAGATACAGTCTACGGTGGAGTATATATAGAGGACGCTCATATACCACGTAGATTCCCAAAATAATGTACGATCTCCTGAAAAACCTGACATTGCAAATAAGCATTGAACTATGTAGCCCCACAAGCCAAACTACACATGGCCATCCACCATTTGGATGCCTCTCTCGGGGTTTGCATGCCTGCCTAGTCTCTAATCAGCAATCGTGATGAGAAGTATTTGGTACTCACAATATCCTCCCATTGGCCCTTCTCTTCAGGACGAAGACGCCATGCCCCCTTCGCTAGTAACGCAACATTGAACGCTTCAAGGTTCATCATCCCTAGGCCACCATGTTCTTTCCATTGGCATATCACGTCCCAACTAATCCAATTAATAGAACATTGTTCAGAGTTTTATGACCAAATAAACCGCCTACATATTTTCTCCATTTCGGCCAGCATAGATTTTGGCGCCTAATCCAAAGAGAATTGATATACTGGCATGCTGCAAAGTTAGCTCTTTACCAATGTTCTTTTTTCCACTAGCGACAAGTATATGTTCTCCTATGAATGAATGCAACGCTTCATTGATAGGAGTAGCTTCTCTTAAGTTCGTACACACCCAGGATTACATTTATTGGAATCCCCAAATAATCAAACAGTAGGGACATCAACGAGAAATGGAAATGTGCCGCAAAGGATTATGCTACATGATGTTCTAAGTTGATACCAAGTAGATTGCTCTTGCCAAAATTTATGGTGAGCCTCTACACTAACTCATATAATTGCAAGATTCCCTTCATGGCCTTTACATTTTGCATTGTACCCTCTCCAAAAAATAAGGTGTCATCACCATAGAGTGATGGGTAAAAATTGTGGTGCCACATGTAATCCCTTCCAACCTGCCAAGTTCCATTGCTTTCCGAATCATAAGGTTTAGGCCCTCAGTCACGACAAGGAAAAGAAAGGGGAAAAGAGGATCCTCTAACAAATCCTACATTCCATTGCAAAATTACCCGTACTTGCTCTGTTCAAAATAACAATTGCAAATGAATATGTCAAGCACGCCTTTATCCAATGTATCCACCTTTCGGAGAATCACCAAATCATGTCTTTGCAAAATCCACTTTCAAAAACATGCCTTTAGTACACAACCTCATAGCATAATGCAACAGTTCATTCACCAAGACTATGTCATCTTGGATTTGTCGATCCCAAATAAATGCTAATTGTTGCGGAGAGATAATTTTGTCAATCACTTTTCTTAAATGGTTTACTAACAGCTTGGACAAAATTTTATACGCACTTCCAATAAGCGAAATAGGTCTGAAGTGGCTAAGTTCAATAGGAGATGCGTGCTTTGCTACCAAAATAATAGATGTCGAGATCTAATTTCTTGAGAGTTCCCCGGTATAGAAAAATTCTTGTAGAAATGCAGTGTAATCGTCCTTTAAAGTCTGCCAATGGAAACGAATAAAATTGAACTTGATTCCATCTGGTCTAGGGCTCTTCTGACCAGAGCATGACATAGTCGTATCATATATCTCCTTCTCAGAAAAAGGAGTTGTAAGAGCATCATTTTCAGCAACTGAAATACGGTTGTCACAGTCAAACAATAGTCATGGCTTGCTCTTCTCCTATTCAGCAAAATGGTTTTTAAAAAAATTATGTACCTGCAATTTTATCACATTCCCCTCATCCGTCCACAAGCCATTCAACGATAATCCCTATATACCGTTATGTAGTTGATGACTTTTAACTCTTGGGTGAAAATAACGAGTGTTTCCATCTCCTTCCTTTATCCATTGTGATCTAGATTTTTGATAAAGGAGACTTGTCTTTCATGCCAAAGCTGTTTGCAGATTTTACTAAGACTCCTTCTTCCTCGCAATTTCATCATAGTTTAATGCCCGGACCTCAGCGACATTTTCAAGAGCATGTAGAATTTGTTGGAATATCTTGATCTGCCTATATGGGCGACTTTGCTCACGGAACAAAACGTGGAGTCGAGAAATTATTCTTGCAAATTGAGATACATGAAGAACATAAAAATATGAACTAAATGATATTGAAAACAGATAAATTCCAAATGATCGATGGGAAGAAACGAGATGGAATAAATGTATTATGTCGTAGAAACCCAATTAAACATGGAACATCAACCCCTAGCCAATAACTACGCTAGAAACAAATATAAACCAAAGGTCTAATCGAACGCTTACCCGAGGATCTACCCTATGATAAATACGAATATCAAAGGATCAACCTTTACATAAGCCCTAAGGAGTATGCAACATAATTGTCTTTAGAATAGGAATCAAAGAAGCAAAGAGATTCCTCGCAAGCTGGTAATTTTCATCAATAATCGCCAGTCTTGAAAAGATGAGAATGTTGCCTTTTAAATAGGCTTAAAAAAGGGTAAAAAGGTCTCCAAGGAATCCCCTAATTAAAGCCCTAGATAAGTAATTATCAAAATAATGGAAAAACTAGTCAAACCTTTACTAATACAAAGGGCAAAATTTATTCCTATATTTAATTTACATACAACTAAAATTTATTTGCAATCTTCAATTGTAGCTTCTGGGATTTGCTACTCTGGGTGGGGGTCGTGGCCTCCGCTTGCATTCCCTGCCTCTACCAACTCTATCATGTTGATCCATAACTTGTCAGCATCTAATTTGGCTTCCTCTTGTTTTCTCACGCCTTCCAGCAATATGTTTAATGCTTCCTTCATCTTCTTGGTCCTTGTGTGAGTCATTGGGCCACTCATATCCTTCAAAGTATCAGGAAGGCGAGTGTGGGCTCGTCCATTCGCATCATTCCCCCCATCCTGGGAAGGATTCAAACGCGAATTCAAAACATCGAGCTCATGACCATCTGCAGTATCAAACGAACCAATCAGTCACATTGAAGGTAGCACTAACGTTAAACTTACCTAGTAGGTCAATCGCATAGGCGTTGTCATTCACACTCCGCAACACTTGGAATGGGCCACCGCCCCTAGGATCCAATTTGGTCTTGGTATGGTTAGGAAAACGAATCTTATGAAAGTTTACCGAAACCTAGTCACCTGGTTCGAACAACATTGCTTACAATGATTTCGGTCACTCGTGCATTGTGCTCATTCTTCTTGAGAATCTTCTCGTGAACCTCTTGGTGCAAATCTTGCACAAACTCAACTTTTCATTTGTCATTTAGATCAAGAAATGTAGTAGTAGGCAAAACAGATAAATCCAAGGGGGTTAAAACCGTACACAACCTCAAAATGAGAATATTCAGTGGTTGTGTGAGTTGTAAGGTTATAAGAAAATTCAACAATAGGAACACAAACCTCCCAAGTCTTTTTGTTCTTCTGGATTAGTGCTCGAATGAGGGTACCCAAAGTGTGGTTCACCACCTCAGTTTGGCCATCTATCTGAGGATGAGCCGTGGTAGAGAAGAGTACTATCGTCCCTTACTTACCCCATAAGGTCTTCCAAAAGTAATTCAAGAATTTAATATCACAATCACTAACAATGGTACAAAGTACACCATGTAAACTAACTATTTCACAAAAAAACAATTCAGCAACATGTTTTGCATCATTAGATTTCTTGCAAAGAATGAGTCATTTTCAAAAATCTATCAACTACCACAAATAGGCTATCATTACCATGCGAAGAAGTAGGCGAAACATGCACAAAATTCATAGAGATATCAATCCAAGGATGCATGGGGACGGGTAGGGGAGTGTAAAACCCGTGAGGTAGGGATTTCGATTTTACTTGTCTACATGCAATGCACGAAGCACACAATCTCAACGTCTTTTGACATGTTAGGCCAATAAAAATGTTCGCAAATAATATCATAAGTCTTAAGAACACCAAAATATCCCAATAGACCTCTAGTGACTCTCGAACTAGTAGCTCACGTAGGGAACACATAGGCACACATAAACGATTTTCTCGAAAAAAGAAACCATTATTTTGAAAATGTTAAGAGTTTCATGTTCACATGCTGAAAAGATAGATGAAAAATCAGATTCCTTCTGATACAAATCTTTGATGTACTTGTAACCAAGAAATTTCTAATCACATATAGCAAACCCATACGCTCTTCGCGACAACGCATCAGCAACAATATTTTCTTTTTCCTTTTTTATACTTGATAACATAAGAAAATGATACAAGGAAAGCACTCCATTTAGCATGCTTCTTATTCAGCTTATTCTGCCCATGCAAGTATTTCAATGATTCATGATCAGTGTGAATAACAAATTCCTTGGGCCTCAAGTATTGATGCCAATTTTCTAATGCCCTAATCACAGCGTACAATTCCATGTCATAAATGGGATAATTCGAAGTAGCACCATTCAATTTTCATAAAAGAAAGTAATGGGTCTACCACCTTGTAAAATTATGGAACCTATGCCTATGCCCATGCCCAAGGCATCAAATTCTAGCTCAAAGTGAAGTCAAAATTTGGTTAAGTAAGCAGGGAGCATTTGTAAGATCATTTTCAGAATGTTAAAAGCATTTTCTTGAGCCTATTCCCATTTAAAACGAACATTTTTCTTTACCAAGTAATTGAGAGGGACGGCCTTTGTTGACTAGTCACGTATGGTCTTGGGTGTTGACCGGTCCTATTAAACCATGAAAGGACCGAATATCACTCATGGTCTTGGTTGTTGACCAGTCACGCATGGCTTTACCTTATACTCGTCTACCTTAACTCCATCTTTGCTCACAATAAAACTAAGAAAGACAACTTCGGGAATACAAAAGGTACACTTAGACATCTTAGCATATAATTTGTTCTCACACAAGGCTGCAGGAACACTAGACAAATGTATTGCATGCTCATCTATGTCTCGACTATATATGAGTATATCATCAAAGTACACCACCACAACAAACCTTCCTATGAAATGTCTAAGAACATGGTTCATTAATCGAATGAAAGTAGAGGGTGCATTTGTCAACCTAAAAGGCATTACAAGCCACTCATATAAACCAAATTTTGTCTTAAAAGCAGCTTTCCATTCATCTCCTTCTTTCATCGGATTTGATGGTAACCACTAGAAAAATCAATTTTAGAAAAAATCACAGAGCCACATAAGTCTTCAAGCATGTCATCTAAACGAGGAATAAGATGTCTATACTTGATAGTAATCTTATTCACAGCCCGACAATCAGCACACATACGCTAGGTATTATCTTTCTTAGGCACGAGAATCATAGGGACAACACATGGAGAAAAGGACTCTCAGATCTTACCTTTGGCAATGAGTTCTTTGACTTGCCTTTGAAGTTCTTGGGTCTCTAGAAGGTTGGCTTTATAGGCTGTTCGGTTAGGGCTGACCGAACCCGACACGAAATCAATCTGGTGTTTGTTTCCTTGTAGGGGCGGTAAGCCTTCGGGTAGCACTTCTGGGAACACGTCCTGATAGCCCTGCAAAACAAGCTTCACAACACTAGGAAGATCAAAATTAGAATAAGTGTTAGTCAAACATAGTTCTCTAAAAGCTATCAGGAACAAAAGGGTTCTGGAATTTAGTACTCGCCCAAGGCTTCCCATTGTTTCATAAAAGTTGTGTTTTTTTCTCACTGGCCCTCACCCACTCTTGTATCTCTCCCCAACCCTTCACTCTCTGTTGTCTCTCTCTCTCTCTCTGTTGTCTCTCTCTCTCTCTGTTGTCTCTCTCTCTGTTCTCTCTCTGTTCTCTCTC
>JAOWBN010193733.1:0-15438 GCA_028565015.1 Pinguicula moranensis
CCCAGAAGGCTAGTTGAATTTACCATGGCATAACTGTGGTAACCAAACTGGTTGGCTGATAGTACTGTTAGGTTTACTATCCTATCTCTATTGTTGATACAACATAAAGCAAGATGCCCTCCTCTTTGATTCCAGGTAGCTATTGTCGAAAGATGTAAGGATATCCAACACACAAAGGTTTCTAGAAAGGAAGAAGGAATAAGGTAGAAAAGGCTATGCCGAATAAGGCCACTTGGTGATTTCTGCATTACATCGAGTCAAAATATCCTGTGTTTTAGACAATTTTGAACTGCATATTACGTTGAGGTGTAATTGAGGTACAGGTCGTTGGCTATAGGGATGGACCTTATTGCACCAGACACTGAAATAAACATACATGACAGACTAAGAGAGGTTTGAGGAGTACCATGCCGTGAAATTGGAGTTTTAAACATTTTGAAACACTAATTATTTTGTTGGTATATGTGCGGTACAGGTTGAAGGCAGCAGGTACAAAATCTGTATACAAAGATCTTGGTGGAAAACTTAAAGGCAGACATAAATCATTAAAAGTGAAAAACTGGCACAACTCCTTGAAAATATGCAGCACACTACCGACGAGGTTGTGGAGGCAAAAAAATACAAGCAGTCTGCCAACATTTTCACACATCAAAAGATCCAATCTTTATCTGGAATAAAATGCAGCCTATGGAAAAAAAGAAATACAAGAGGGTTAGGCGTGCACAAAGAGCATTGAACCTCCAGCCTAGACCAGGACCTGACCTGACCTCAAAAATATAGAAAAACATTATGGTGAGCTGATCATCGAGTGGAAGGAAGAAATGGAACAAAACTGTCTAGCCACAACATGAATATAAGTTGGTCTTTGACTGTGACCTTATACTTTGGACAACGACCTATTTGTCTCTTTCATTAAAGGGGTAGCTCAGCAATCAAAATCGAGCTATGTACAATATCCTCAAAAAATGGGAATCAATAAGTTGATAGCCATGACGTTCTAACTTGCTGAAAAGCAGACAATGGCGATAAACTGAATGATGAGTTGCTTTGTGATCTACTATGAAGTTAGGAGAGCCAAATACCAGATCACCCTTAACTACACAGAGGCAAATAGGGAGGAGGACACTCTATCAGGACCATCTACAAAGACTAACTTTACATTCACTGGAAGAGTTTTTGTAAAGTGGCACGAGGATGCCCCACATGTCTCTTCTCTTTTTGTTCCCGCTCTTGTATTTGATTCATTTCTTGTAAACTTTATACTTTTACGAATAGAGTTTAGCTTATAAAAAAAAAGGTCGCACGGACCAGTTCTTGTACAAGAGAAAACTTACAAGTTAGACGTGCGACAATAAATGATCTATGTGGCCGAGTGTTTATGTATGCTAAAGACGTGGGATAATACAGTCTACGAGGCCGATTAAGAGCTATTGGATTAATATTAATTAATACATTTAACTAATTAAACCTAAAGCCCACTTAACCACGAGCCCGTCTAACTACCCAGTTAAATCTCTATATAAAGGTTACGTGCCTACAGAGATTAGATATACGATACACAACTCATGTGTTGAGAACCAGAGAAATAATAAGTTTTCTTTCGGCTTGTTCCCAATCACTCTCGGGGAGGAGATTTGGTTCGTGGCTTACAAAGGGACTTTTATAGTCCCTTCAACATGATTAATTCAGACCAAGAGATTACGATCCAGATACGCTTCCGTATCAATCAGGTATCGAATATCTGTTCTTCATTAGATTTGTTATTTTGATTTATATCCGTTCTATAGTTTACAACCACACAATAAATTTTAAAGCCTTCTACTTAATTGGGTTGATAAAGGATATGAGACATCAAGTAGAAATTGAATTGGGCTCAAATCCAATAAAAATTTCCCTATAACCAGAAGTTTAAGTGATATAGAGTCTACCTTGATCATGAAAATTTATGTGAGGTATTTATTAGATTTATTTTATGTCAATTATCATGTGAATTAATATGTTTTGCTTGATCGCTCCAACTTAAAAATGAACTTGTTTACAAAGTTATTTTGATCAAGTTGAAAATGATAAAGATAGTTGAGAATGAGAAAACGAGCCCTAATAATTTCAACTGTGGATAGATGTGGCTCTTGGCCCTAAATCTTGACCACTGGAACAATGTGATTTACAATGTGCCCGTTCATTTCTTCAAACAGTTGCTACCATATATTTATTTAATGAAAAAGCCCAAAAATCATTGACATGGAACTTCATATATCTATTTAATGAAGCGATCTTCGTGGCAAACTATGTTTGTTAGAGGTCATTAATAAAATTCGCGAAGAATAAATAAAGTAGATCATTCAACATTTGGGCTGTTGTGGTGCACTGAGTTGTTCATTGCATCATCGAGGGTGTCTGGTAATTTCCTCGTACAATTAGCCACGGGAAGAGTCATCAATAATAATTTTTTAACTTCGTGCTAATATTGATTAGATCAAAATGACTCTATTAAAATTTCAGTATTTCTACTATTAATTTCAGTATTTCTACTATTAATAAAGTTGCTTAAACTCAATATATAAAATGATGTCATGCATATTGAGTAATAACGGAAATAACCTATTTGTATAATTATAAAGATAAGGCTGCGTACATTAACCTCCAAATCCTAACTTAATTGAGAATATATTGAGTACGTTGTATTGTGTATTGTTGTCGGTGGTGTTACAGTGCTTTGCCAGACTCAGTTGTGACGAGCTTCAAACGTCAGACTCTCTCTTCTAGATATTATGCGAGTGGATTCAAAGACCTCTACGCCCGGGAAGGTTCGATATGTTTAGGTGTCTCCATTATCCTACTTGCTTTTATCCCTGCTAGATTGAAGTAATTCGAGCCTGATGCTATGGGAACTATTTTTCTGCCTAAGGGCTTTCGTTGTCCGTTCTATTTTTGGTCGTTACTCTTGTTTGGCCTTTCTACGTTCAATTCGGCCCACATCACAGCTATATATGTATATAGTTGACCCAATGTCCGGTCAAACTATATGTGCTAGATTCAGTTGTATAGGGTTGAAGTTGATTTATCGCGTCTACGTGTGTAAACAATTTGAAGGTTAGTAGTATAGATCCAGCCAAATGGTATTGAGAGGTAAAACTAACTATTGTTATGACACGCTGATCAGAAATGAAAGTCAAAGATGTACATTACGTATAATTTTTTTTGACTTGGGGGTCAAAGAATCTTATACTTTGCGTAAATGATCAAGCGGAGGACTTTCATCACTGATGACGCAGTTGCCATTTCAATCATTTTGGGGGTGTTTTGTGCAGGCTTCTTATGCTTGTAATTGGCTTATAAGAATCTTTTTTCAAAAAATGATGAGTAATTTTTTGATAAAAGGTGCTCATAATCCAATTATAATTTTTAGAGGGTTGCGCAAAACTGGGCTTTTGTTTTGATATCGAACATACAAGTAATAAAGCAACATACTATATCGGATCGGATGAGGAGTTTCTAATCAGATTTTTGGATTTGAATTTGAAAAATAATATACATATCCAATTCATTTAAAATCGGATAATCTATATCATATTTTGGATTAGACATTGATTTGGAGCACTCTTACCATTTTTTTTCTTATATGAGGTACAGGGTATGGACTTGCCGAAGGGGTCCCCAGCCACCTCAGGTGGTAACAAGAAAATCTGAGGCCAATATCATTACTATCAGGAAGTGGGGTATTTCTATCTAACAGGGAAATCCCTCCCCATGATCTCAATCTCAAACTGCTAGTTTCCTGATCAATACGTATCTGGCAATAGCTGCATTATGTCCATTTTAGTTCTGGTTGATTATTTTCCTGTTTCTATAAGGTACAGGTTAGGTACAAGAGATATTAGCAACCCTGTACACCCTGAATTGTCAATAGCTCTTGCTGAATCTCTGCCATCCGAAACTGAAGTATGACTGCCACTTTGCTTGCTCATCTTCCCGCCAACACTTGCTGCTTCATTAGCACAAACTGATAAGCTCCCAGACAAAATGGTATCATATGCAAACTGTAGGTGTGACAAAACCACCTTATCCTTCCCTACGGCAACCCTTTCATCAACTGAACCTCCACCACCTGGTTGATCATAACTGATAATCCCTCCACTGCCAGTAGGAAATAAAAGGGTGACATGGGGTCCCCTTGTCTCAAGCCTCTATTAGGATAAAATTCACTTGTTGAGTTTCCATTAATGAGTATAGAGGTTGATGCTGACTAAAGTAGTTCTCTTATGCACTATGTCCAGCAATTGGGGAAGTCATTTTGCACATAACATCGAGCAAATCATTTCAATTCAATGTGTCATACGCTTTCTCAAAGTCCGCCTTTAGGATTATAGCTTTCTTCTTTAATTTTCTCATTTCATCAACTAACTCATTAGTGATCAGCACAGTGTCCAAGAGTCCTTCCTTTGATGAATGCCATCTGGTTCACATAAATTAAGTTGTCCACGACCTTGCTGTTCCTATTTTCTAGTACCTTTGGCATGGTTCTATCAGTGTGATAGGCCTGAAATCTTGCACTAACATAGGTGTATCAATTTTTGCAATAAAATTTATATGTGTTGCGTTGTTGCCCCTAGTTAATTTGCCATTCCTATCAAATTCTCTCATCAACTATAGGATGTCTGGTTTCATCAAGTGCAAAAAGTGCTTAATGAATTTGAAATTAAATTCATCTGGGCCAGGACTTTTATTGCTTCCACACCCCTTAATAGCTTCAAGGATCTCTACTTCTGAGAATGGTGTCATCAGATATGCTAAGCTATTGTTGTCTAGACTTTTGAAAACCATATTATCAGTTCTAGATCTCTTTAACAATATTTTTGAAAATCTGTCAGCAAAGTGATTACGGAATAAGTCCTTCAATAGAGTCGGCTCATCAATCCAAGATGGGCCATTCCACACTCCATGTATCACACTTCTCCTCCTATTCATATTAATTATCCTATGGAAGTATGCACTATTTTCATCCCCTTACTTCAGACTTTGATCCTAGATTTTTTATATAGGTCATTGTCTAGATTCTTGGTAACCTTGTCGAGATTGAAACCTTGAGTAGTCTGAGTTTGCATTTCTGCCTCTCCCATGGTCTCCTCTCCTCACTTAGCTGATATCTCCCTTCTTTGCAAAGTGCTAAGGAGTTCCTTGAGTTCAGTTACCAAATCACGGGGTGTTGTTTCTGAAATAGTCTGACCCCAGCTCTAATTGCCATTAATTTTTCCTTAATCCTCTTAATGGCATAACCAGTAACACTTAAGCTATTCCACAAGTTCTCCACAAGTGAGTTATACTCCTTATCTTGTAACCATTTGTACAACACCCACAGAGGCTTGGGGCCCCAGTCTTGTGTTTTAGAGTATAAAGTTACAAGGCAGTGGTCAGAGTCTTCCTTGTCCAGACCAGTCTGTATCCACTTATTGTTCTGAGTAGTACACATGTCATTTACCAAAAATCTATCCAAACGGTTGATTGCCTCCAAAGATTTTAGATACCAAGTGTATTTCTTGCATTCCATTGTTAGATCCTATAGACTTGTTGATGTTAAAAACTCCCTAAAAGCACATATTTGTTGTTCGTATTGTGCAGTACCTTTCCTCTCGCTACTATCCAACACAGCATTGAAGTCACCCATTAGACACCATTTCTTAGATCTTTTACTTTCATATATATCACTAATAGCTGTCCACTAATTCTTTTTGCTAGGTAGCTCTGTTAGGCCATAAACACTGATCAAATTCGATGTTACCTCATCACCTTCCCAGTGTCCAATTACACCAAGAAAACATTCCCCTTCAATCATTCCCATCCTACAAAATTTTGTGTTATTCCACAAACAAATGTGCCCTCTTGACTGTCCTAGAGATCCTTTCTAACACCAATCGAATTCATTATTGTACCATAAATATGCACACAAGTTTTTGTCCACATTTTCAAGTTTTGTCTCATGTAGACTCACAAAATCAGCCTTCTCGTTTGCTATCAACTCTTTCACCCTCCTTCTCATCCCCGGGCAACCGAGGCCTCTTACATTATATGTAACAAGCTTTGTCTGGGAACTAGTTCTTCGGCCCCCGAGGGTTGTGATGGTATCTGTGTGCAATCTACTGGCAAGGTAGTGATATTGTTTATCTTCGCAAATAACTTATGAAACCCCACCTGGTGAGGATCATACGCTATTCCCAATTTGTTGCCCATATCCATGATGGATAATGCTTCCTCACTTATGTGATCAAACATAGTACTTGAACATGTCTCTGAACTAGTGGACTATTTACCAGCTAAACCATTTTTGGTAGTTAATTGTCCAATCCATTCATCCAAAGTAGCCAAATTACTTGCTCTATTAGGATCTATAACATTTCTAGTCCGGCTGCGTGTTTTTGGTCCCCCCCCACCTCCTTTATGTTTACTCACTGCCAACTTGTATACAGAAGTTTTATTTCTGCACTCCTCAGGTTTATAGCCAAGTGGTGGAAAGGCCCACCGAGGATGTATGGGAGATCTATGGGTCCCACCATAGCTGGTTAATTGACAGTAGACTCAGTTATTTCCTTTATTACACCAGTAGTCGCCATATACCCTTGCGTGTCAACCACTTCACTAAGACTTTCAGAGTCACTCTCTAGTATAACAGGAAGTTGTTGTAATACCTCCTCCATCTGGCTTTTATGTGCTAAGTACAACTGTTTTTCCTTTACTAGTACTTCATTGGGCACCATTCATCCTTGTACAACAACGACCTCAAATATACCTATTTATTCCTTATGATTTTACACTTATTGATTATTATAAAGACTCATTTTTGTAATTTTTATTGAAAATTTGGTATAAATCTCACTTTAGTTGTTTTATGAATATTTAGGAAAATTAATTAAAGAAAAGAGATTTTAATTAGGCAAGCCAATTTATACTAAGCCCAGCCCAAAGTCCAAATGACCTAGACCCTAATTTTGTTGTCTAAAAAGGAGGCAAGCCACACAAACAATATCAGAATAAATTGGGAGAGTCGCACGTTCACGAAAAAAGAGAACTGGAAAAAGGAATTGAGGAGGAGTGGGTCTGTGACGGCCGAAGGGGAATTGAAGAAAGAAGAGAGCCACAGAAGATCAAAAAAAAGAGGAAGAAAGGTGATTTGCCGTGATAGAAAAGGTCAGGAATTACAAAAAACAAAAATAGGAGAAGTTGGAAAGGAGATATTCGTGAAGTTGGGTGGAGAGAGAAGAAAAAAAGAAGAAAAAAGAAGAGAGAAAAAGGAGAAGGCAACAAGAGTTGACGAGAACTGACGCACAAGAGAGAATAAAGAAAGAAAAGAAAGGAGGGAAGTAAGAAGGAGAGGAAAGAAGATAAAGCTATCGCAAAAAAATTTGTTTGATTTGGAAGTTTTCACCACCTAAAGATTGTGAATTAAAGCTTGGATTGAAGTACTTTAGAGAAATTTTCTGACTGGGGATATGTCCCCGTATTCCCAAATATATATTGATGTGCCAAATTTCCTAACTTGCATGAACTTTAAGTTTGGGGGATGAGGTGCTACATACTTGTTTGGTAGTAAATTTAGTTAGTTGTTTTACTTATTTATGTCTTTATTTTTATTACTTATATTTTTTATTCTTATTGTTTTTACCAAGTCTTTTTTATCAAACCAAGGATGTATCCCCGTATTCCCTAAAATCCATTGATGTGCCTAATTTCCTAACTTTATGAATTTAAGTGTGGGAAGGATGTGATTCGTACTTGCTTGATAGTTGTAAAATTTTACTTTGTCCTTTTAATTAGTTTTTGTTTTACTTGTTCAGGGTAGAAACCCGAGGCTTCCAATTTTCAAATACACCACTTCTCCACCCCTCCACGTTGAAATGCCTATTTCTTCTTAAGAGGATGAAGACATATTCTCATACTTGGACTCTTTATGAAGACACAACCAACTTCGGGGGAGTATTGTTTTTAATTGATTATGTATTTAACTCTCGTTGGGGCAATGTTTGCTAAGTTTTGGGAGGGGTGCACCATACTACCATGTTGTTGTCAATTCATGCTTGTCGTTCTATAATTTGTTGTATGGTTATATGCACATTATTACCATGTTGTTATCTGAGATTAGTGTGTTATCCATCCATTAGCTCATAAAGTACTTGAGAATTGTTTATTGATTAGAATTGATCATTGAACATTGTAGGGATCGTATGGAAGTGAATTGATTTAGATGAAAATTTTAATTGACTATGAATACTGGAAAAAAAATCAACTAGAAGTAGTCCCTCTGAGCCTAAACCAAGAACAAGAGAAGTTATGGGTAAGATAAAGCAAAAAAGGAAAAAGGAAAAACAAAACGAAAAAGGAAAAGGAAAAGGAAAAAAGAAAAGAAAAGAAGAGAAACGAGAAAATTTTTGAAAGTTTATTTTGAGCTAGGCATTTGTTTACGTGCATTCAAAGATTAGAATAGCTATTCCAAAGAAAAGAAAAGAAAAGAAAAAAGCATCTTGATGTATATAAATGTTCTAAAAATTATTTTATATATATGTATATATATATAGTGCTCTCGAGTCTATTGGATAAATCTGATGAAGAGCTTATATTTTGGCTTAAAAATAATGTCTATCTCAATCGATGACTGCCTTGGCATGGCAAAAACGAGGGTGATGAAAAATGTTGAAGAGTTTAGTAGGATTAATTTTCAATCTTAATACTTAAGAATGAGATGTTCACCACAATTGGATGACTCACATGCTTATTTTTTCAATTTCTTGAATAATGAGCATTTACTTGTATGAGTGACGGTGTATGTGATAATGCATTACTTCTTTGTCTTTATATGTGGCTGCGAATGTGTGTTTAAATGTATTACCATGGGGGTTTTTGCATTAAGGATCTTGATGAGCTATAGTGTTTTGTTTGAAGACAAGCAAAAATTTAAGTTTGGGTCTATTTGTGCCTGATGAACATAGGTAGATACTCTGCTTCAACGTTTTGATTGAGGACAAGCAAATATTTAAGTTTGGGGTTGTTGATGAGCCGATTTTAAACCTATTTTATATAAACTATTTTGGTCTAATTTGGCTCAATATTGATATGGGCACATACTTTTTTACTCAATTATATTCCTTTTATAATTTTAGGTCACTTAATGCCCTTTGGGAGAAAATGAAGGAAAAAGACTCTAAAAGACCAATAAAATACAAGATTTTGATTGCAAGGCCGTGGCCCCAGATCTTCAAGTCGCAACCCCAATCTAGACACCACATATCTGTTTTGGAGGGAACTGTAGAGCAGAGTATAAAATGACCATTATGCTCTTACTCACATGCAGGAAAATATCTTGTCTAAAGCTTTGGAAGGAACCTAACTAAGTCAAAGCTTTTGAAGGAACCTAACTAAGTCAAAGCTTCCTGAAGATGCTATCTCTCACAAGCTTCTCGAGGAAGCTAACATTTAAGCATATCGCACGACAGATAGTGAAATAGAACTCATTCTGGGAGGGTTGGAATTTTGGGAACGTTCCCCCTGGTTGATTAATTATTCTTATCACACTTAATGACAATGATTCTATGATGTCTCCCCCTAGAATCACATACTAATTCTTTCCATCAAACATTATGGGGCAGATTCCTTCCAGGACTGGAGCACAAGGACGCAAAACTTGGAGAGGAGCCATGGAGAAGAAGGAGGAGCTCCAACAACTCCATATTCACCCAAGTTTTTTTTTTTGCCTCTTTGAATTTAACTTTCACTTATCTTTTGTATGGCTTGAGACTTTAATTTAGGGCATTGATATAGCCACTTTCTGATTTAGTTGTGGACTTAGAATGTCTCAAGCAATGGGCTACAACTCTTTCCTATGAGAGCAATGTAACCCTTGTTAACTTAAATGAGGATTTCTAATGTGTAGTTCTTTGGAAATGTTGTTGTTGCTGTTTGATTTTTTGTGCTTGTTCCTAACTTGCATATGTCTAGCTATTTGTGAGTTCACTAAGTATAGTGGGAGGTCGAGAGACACAAACCATGCTAGGAATGATAAAAACAACCGTAATTACCATATGTATGAGAATAGCTATTGAGTTATTGCTACCGTGTGTTGATTTCCTAAACTCAAAGCCTTTGATGTATTCGAGTGTGACTTCAAGAAAAGCATGCTTATATACCGTAAGAGGGATGCTTATAGATCGAAAGAGATAAGGGTCTAGGAGAGAAAAATCCTGTAGATAACAATACAACAAATCCTAAGACTAATGTAGAGAGAAAACTTCTATGTTTAGTAGACCGTGAAGTCACTAGCTCTAAATTTTTGCATGCGTACCACTTTTTTCACTTTCTTTATTTTAGTTTTTTTCCTATTTTATTAATAGGTTAGTACTTGCCTTTTTTTATTTAGCCCAAACTGCATATAACTTATTGATTTATGTGATTATCATCCACAATCCTCGTGGTTCGACACTCTTCTTATCATTGTATTACTTGTGCGAATTGTACACTTGAATTAAACTGCAACAAGTATTTGCGCATCACTTAGTACTGAAGTAATAATTCACACAAAAACTCAAAGTGTGGAACTAATTTTCCCCTTAGGCTCTTGAATTTACTGTTTACCTGCATCAAATTCTATTATGTGTATTATCATACATATAAATTCAGGTACCGAAATGTGTGAAAATAGCTCACCCTATGCAAACTCGTTCCACATTTCCTCATTGTCCACCACAATTGTATGTGTCTATAGATCAATTAAAGCTCCACTTAGTTTTGTAAACTCATGAAGTAGGCGCCAATCTATGCTACACTTGTGCTTCTGATTCTCAACATTTTTTTACCACAATCTTATTGCCTGCACTAGTTGTCTTATTCTAGTAACAAAATTTTCATGCACTTTCCTCTTTCACCATTGGCCAAACTTATAACCTTTTTGAGCAAGCGCCTTCAAATCCCGCACCATTGCTCTATTTTCATCTAGAATGAAATATATCTTTCTATCTTTAGATGGTTCTTCTCTGATTTGCTTGCTTGAATGTTTCGAAGAAGACAACTTTTGGGAGTAGTTGGGCTTTTGAAAAGATTCTTACAAGCCCTCTGATTGAACATCCCAGGCTAAGGAGTGTCTTGGTGGGCTTCAATGTCTCCCTCCAAAGCATAAGACAAATCATGGTTGTCTTCTTGATCCCTACATGATGAATTACATAAGACACAAATAAAAAAAAAATCATGATACTTATATTTATTAGGAACAAACACATAAATGTGAATCAACCCAAACAAATCATCACAACGGCATAATCATGCTTATGTCTACGAAAACCACAAGCGAATTGACACAAACAATTATCATTGTCACTTATAATAAATACAAGTGAATGAAAACAGCATGTGAATCAACACAATCAACTATTATTATGTTCGAGTGAGCTTGGTCTATTATGAAGTTTGCCCCTGAATGCTATAGGCTGCCCAATGCTTGTTTGTTAACTCATCATGCTTCTGAGTCCATGTCGAAGTTGATTGAAAAGACTGAATGTGCTCTTCAGTGTCCTGCAACGTGTCAATATTCCCTTCCACAACTGGAGGTCGGACAACCAACAATGGATCTGTAAGTGTTACATTCATAATGAAATTATGAAGCAACGTGCATGCTATAATAAAACCAATTCGAATATTAATAGGGTAAAGATAGGGCTCCTTAACACTGCAAATCGCTTCTTCAAAATCTTAAATGCCCTCTCAATGACATTTCGTGTTTTACTATGACGCATATTGAATATCTCTTTTGGGTTTTGCGGTCTCCTATTTCTAGGATCCCACTCCTTAATATGATACCTTATGGATCTATAAAGTGTGAGGAAGCCTTCACATTTCATGTATCCCCCATCGCACAGGTATTAACAACTTGTCACACAACCTAAACTAAGTGACTAGCTTCCATGCTACCACAAATGGTACTTATCAAATGTTTGTGGACATACGTTGTTGGACCTTCAGCCCTGAATAACGAGTGACTAAGTCCCTCAATACGCAAGCATCGATAGTGGAGCATCCCCAAGCAGCTAGCATGTATACAAATCTCCATTGGGTGTCTCAAACTCCAAGGACATTAGTTGTCAAATGTCATTTCCTTTTCCTGTAGCACGGCTAGTCATCAATTGGTGTATGCACCCGTATGTAAGTTCTATCAATCGCTCCCAAGCATCCCTCCCATGAGCGCATCATATATGTTAGCCATAATGATCTAGATAAATATTATATAAGAGTGATGAATATGCACCTGAAAATAAGCTAATCTCATATCATTGCAAGCATTGTCTATAGGATTAGGGGCGACGAGGAATCGTGACTTCAGTTTCAGCATAGCCCAAAGCACCTCATGGAAGAAGGTACTGATGGTCTGGCCACTCCTTTAAAAATTTATACGTAGGGTCCTATTCTTTAGGTGGTGTGCTAATGTTTTTGAAAGCTTGTCTAGGATCAGATACTTCGGTGGAGCATTTCACTTATATTTTCTTTTGTCAATTTCATATTCCTCTTGCCTCTCAAATGCGATGAGAATGAACATAATACTCACAAATAATCGTGTGCATACCAAGAATGTTGTATTGTCCATTAAATGCATCACAGATTTGACTAATTGCATTGTACATAAAAATCAATATAACAACAAAGAGTATGCAAACATCGTGCAAAGACATTAATGAAATAAGTTACAACGTACAAAACCAAGAATAAAATCAGTATATATATATAAAAAAAATAACTTATAATGTAGACAAACATATAGAAAACCAATAAACTGAATCAAAAATCAATAAAACAAACATGAACATTAAACAAAAACATTAATACTCAACCGAAGCCATAAAATCACCATGCATCTGACGGGGATCCTTTGAAACATTCACACACCTTGAATCAATACAAGTAAAAGCAATACTACTAGAACAATTTAGTCATAATAACATAATTACAAAGTAATTAAGTCTCAAAAAAATATAATGTGTGTGCAAAGTAAAAAGACCCAAAATAGCTCAATTTAGTCCTAAAAAAATCTTTGAAGCAGTAGGCTAGGTTTGGGTTTACATTTATTTGTTGGAGAATTCCTTGATTCAGTCATGAACGCTGGATACAGTGATTGCATACGGACGAAAAATTAAACCCTATGGTCTTAGCCAGAAGCAAGTGTCTTTGCTGGAAAGTTGACTGGGATGGGCTGCTCCACGTTTGTACGATTGCGGAGAAGGAAATGTTACAAATTAGGGTTGTGAAGGCAGTATTATAGTGAACACAGACGAAAACTAAACCCTATGTTTTTGGCCCAAAGCATGTGCTTTCGCCAAAAAATCGACTAGGATGGGCAGATCTCAGACGATGTTTGCGCGACTACGGAGAAGGAGATATGAAGAGATTAGGGTTTTGAATTGAGTTATTAAAATGTGGCATAAGTCATAAAAAGGGGCGGAGCCAGGAAATAATGGGAGGGGGCCAAATGTTTTGGTTTTGAACAGAGCGGGTCGAATCGGTTAAAGCTGCAAAAAAATCCATTTTTTTGGGAATTTGAGTAGAAGCTATAAGAAAATTTAATAAATTTTATGTGGATTTCTGAAAGTACATTGTTTACTAGAATTATACCGTATACATCTTCTTCTTTTTTCGGATTTGACCGATAAAATATTTTAAGTAAAATGGTCTTCAATTTTTTTTGAGAGATCAAGGTTTTTAATTTACGAAATAATATTTTTAACTACAGTCTAAAAAATAAACGTATTAAAGAAATATAAAATATATATATTAAAAATTGTCCAATAAAATATGAAAATAGCTGTTAAAATTTATTTATTTCCTCTTTATCAATAATATACATAATATAACCGAATTTGTATGTAGTTGTCAATTGGTTTGACGGAAACTCACGTGATGATTTTTCTCACCTCAGTCGGTTGAGGTTTCAAATCCCATGAGCATCACATTTTTTATTTTGTTATGTAAAAATGAACTAAAATGTGGTTAACAAGATTCGAACACAGGACCACACGTGCAAAAATCATACAAAGTACCAACTGACCTACAAAAACTTTTATATTTGTATTGAAACAAATATCATTAAATTATCTATGGAGACTAAATTAAAAAAAAAAAAAAGTTACATAGATTTTTTTTTTTTTAATTTCAGGGTGACCATGGCCCTCTACCCTCTGGTTCGGCCTCTAAACTCATAAATATGACATAAAACGTGAGGGTAGTTGGTAATTAGGACACAAGGCAATTGCGTGATTATGCAATCCGCCTAAAATTAGGGTGATAACCTTTTCGGAGTTAACATACAGTTATTCTGGGTGGGGGTATAACTCAACCGGGCCCAAAATTGCGCGAAAGTGTGTACAAAATAGTATGTGTGTATAACTTGCAAAATCATGAGTTATCAGTCTATTTGTCTATTAGACGCACCTTAAAAGTTTGAGCCTTTATTTGGTGATTACTTCAAGATCAATACAGATAATCGAAAACTTGAAGCATAGCGGTATTCCTATAAGTGATGAAGATTTGTTATGCCAATTATGCTCAAATAATGAACAAACAAGCGATCACCTATTCTTTGGTTGTCCTCTCATTTTGCCAATCTGGCACGATAACTATGTGTGGCTGGGTCTGAATAGCACCATCCTTGACTTGACTGGACTCGAGAAAACTACCGAGCTCACTGGGGATTTTGGAAAATTCCAAATGCTTCAGAGATTTGGAGTAGTATACGGCAAAGTGCCTGTTGGGAGATATGGCTTTGTAGAAATCGGATCCGATTTCAAGGGCATAGGGAAAAATAGAATCCAACCTGGATAGAATAACCCAAAATACCTGGAATTGGGCACAACCGGCCAAACAATTGCCACCAAGGAATAGCCAGCGACATGCATAGACTTTGGCTGGTAGAGAAGTTAAGTGCTTGAATGCGGGAATTATTGGGTTCTACTTTGTATAACAAGTGAACCGCTGAGTTAATGCAGGAGTCAACAGTAAAAAATGAATATACATTTATTTATCTAAAAAATTGAAAGAGGCTATAAATTCGCAATATTCGATTAGAGATTTGATGTTGCAATCACTTGAATTGATAAAAGCATGTAAATAATTTGGGCTTCGATATAGCCGGTCATTTTTCGTAAAGTATTTTTACGGACAAATCCCTTTTGAATGAAAAATTTGCTTACCGAAAAATACTTAATTTTCTATTGCTGGAATTGTAATCACAATAGAGTAATTAACCGTGACGGGTTATCTCAGTGAAAGAGCACATAATCATTGGGGTTTACAATACGTCAGGGTCACGACCGCGGGTCTGAATATACTGCTCTTCAGCCTCTGAATATACTCCTCTTCAACCCGAGATTTAACTGGTCCATGACTGGGGTCGCTGGAGCATGGCCCCGATGATAT
>JAOWBN010193744.1:0-15437 GCA_028565015.1 Pinguicula moranensis
TTCAGCCAGATTCTCCTTTTTTCAGAAGTAGGTAAGAGGTTACTTTTTTTTCTACTTCTACTTTTAATGGCAATTTTATAAATAAATTAAAGTTATCTTACCAAATTTAACTACAAACACTATTTAATCAACTTATAAAATTTGATTGCAAATACTATTTCAATAATTTTTTTTAATTATTTCATAGTTTTACCAAACATTCAAATAATACAAAATTAAAAGAAGAAGTAGAATTAAAAGGAGAAATAAAAGTAAAAGAAAAAATTACTATGGATACAAAACAGGCCTTTATTCGAAACTCAATCGGCCTACTATAGATGGTGACATCTTGAACAGTGTTACTGCACTCCTCCCGAGCTACCAACATGTGGTTGCTGACTTCCATCACAGCCTTGACCGGGCAATTGCTGATGAGTTATCCCCCATCCCTCGATGTCTTGTAGATGCATAAGTCCCCAACCTTATGCAGATAATTCCTTTCTCGATCCCCAGCCTGCCGAACTGGGTTTCACAACTCCTCCCCATACTCTAGGATATGCCCCAACACAGCTTCCCATAGGCTGCTGAATTTTTGTTATGTCACAAGTCATGATGTGTTGGGTTCTAAGTTTCTAACACAGGCTTTCTCACATGTTGCCACTCCCCAACTTGTACAAGAATTCCATCTCCAACCATCGAGAAATGATATAGCGCACTAATTTTATACAAGAATATCACAAGAATAGATGGACTTCATGTGTTTAACACCAGATGGATTGTTGGAATTGCTATTAAATACGTGGGGATTGGTGTTAAACACGTGGGGCCCATCATTCTTATGATATTCTTGCGCATTTCTCCCAACCATCTGATGCATACCAAGCTAATATACTGTCATGCCCCACGAATGTCATTTTGCAATGGCAAAATAAGAAAATGTATCAAACCCCACATACTACTAAATTGAGCCATTTGATTCACCTCAGCATTTTTCGGCTCAACACATTTTGTCCAGAAAACAATGTTATATTTCATCATAATATACAATAACAAAGAGAGTGATTGCATACTTAGGACCTCATTGAATTCAGAAAGCATTCATGTAAGTCCCCATGGTTTATCTCACTCAAAAGTTTTGGTAGATAGGTAACAATATTGGGTAACAAACACTTGTATAGAAAAAGGAAAGACAATAATGATATAGGCACTCGGTACCCGCAAATGGAAAGCAACCAATAGGATTATGGTTAGGGAATTCAAAGTTGTTGTTTTTGGTAATTAAATGTTCATTAAATAATATAAATTGACAATTAGCCTGTACAACCGCTCGCATGGCAGAGCATTATGCTCTACATATCTAGACTGAAATTACATATATGACCCTGTTAGGAATATTTCCTCTTTCTACACTCAAGATAAAGATTCAGTAGCTTCTTGTATGCAATAATAATAATTACAAAACAGGAAGTATAAAATCAGAATTGAAAGCAGTAAATAACATTCGATATAAGACCTGTGGTTCATTGTAATCTCATATTACCTCCACGTTGAGCTCCGGAAAAGCAGATTCGGCTCGCTGCACTAATATTAATCAACCAAACAATGAAGCAGTTTGTACAAGCACATCCAACCCTGGACTATGCTCAACCAATAGCCAATAAATCTCCACTTGACCCAAACAAATCAGCGACAAAACAAGTCGCTTCTACCTTTTGTTACAAGAACTACCAGCAGAGATAATTAACACTCCACAGGTTCTAAAGAAGGAGAATACACACTAGAACAACTAAGGAGAGAAATCTGCATGTTGGAAGAAAGTTGCGCAAGTCTTTTCTTTTCCTCCTCAAAGGCATCTTTGAGCCTTTTATACCAATGGATTAGGACAACACCCAATCCTCTTCTCATAGTCAGATTTAATCTCAAATCAATGGTTCGGATTGTTTTTCCATAAATGAAGGGCAAATTGGTAACTTCAATCTCACATTCCCACCTTGAAGTTGTCCAAGCTTCAACTTTCTTCTAAGTGCAGCAAACCTCCACCGCTCATGCCTTCTTCGCTCCACCTGCTTCAAGGCCTTCAGTTCATCCCTAGAAGTTTCAGGAAATATTGAAACTTTGCTTGTATGACCACTTTTGTACCACAGTCTGCAGTATTGTCCTCTGTGGGAACTTTCTTCAGCAGCACCATCTTTTCTGCTATCGTATCTCTTATAAAATGGAACTTCACGAACATGTGCTTTATTCTTTCATGGAATACTGGATTCCTGCTAGATAGATGGCAGATTGGTTGTCAGAGTAATTCTTAGTCACAGAACTTAAAATACATGATTCATTGAGCATCCCTTGAAGCCATATTGCCTCTTTGAAAGTATCTGCCAAGGCAATGTATTCTGATTCTGTTGTTGATAGGGCAGCCATAGGCTGAAGCTGAGATTTCCAACTGATACAGTTTTCACCAAGTAGAAAGTTGTAACCTGTAGTTGACTTCCTTGAGTCCAAGTTTCCTACAAAGTCACTATCACAAAAACCAACAAGATCAATGCAAAATTCTTTTTCATATAGAAAAGTCCAAAACTTGCAGATCCTTTCAAATATCTGGCTGTCTATTTAAGAGCAATCTAGTGTTCAACACCAGGTTTAGACATAAACCTGCTTAGAAGAGAAACATCAAATGTAAGGTTTGGCCTAGTCCTGACCATTGCATACATCAAAGACCCTAGGAGATTTGCATAAGATAAATTCTCCATTTCAATTGTTTCAGTTGGAGTCTTAGGAATCTAACTTTTGCTTAGTATAAAATGGCCAACCAATGGAAGTGAAAGATGTTTTAAATTATCAAACATAAATCTTCTGAAGAGCTTAAACATGTAGCTAGTCTGATGCAATTTTAAAGTCCCCTGTTTTCTATCCCTCAAGATTTTCATTCCTAAAATCTTTTTGGCTTCACCTAAAGTCTTTCATTTTAAATTCTGAACTCAACTTAAGTTTCAAACTGTTAATCTCAGCTTTAAATTTACTAATTAATAACATATCGTCCACATAAAGCAAGAGAAATAAAAAAATAATGTTCATAATGCAGAAATTATAACCAACTATCATACTTACTTCTGTTAAAACCCAAACCAATCATAACAGAGTCAAATCTTTATATCATTGACGTGTTTCCTGTTTTAAACTATACAAAGACTTCTTAAGTAAGCAAACATGATCAGGCCATTTTTTATTAACAATTCTAAGTGGTTGATCCATATAAATGCTCTCCTCTAGTTCACCACTCAGAAAAGTTATTTTAACATCTAACTTTTCAATTTCTAGGTTAAAACAAACAACAAAAGATAACATAATTCTGATGATTTTATATTTAACTGTAGGGGAGAAGATTTCATTGAAATCTATTCCCTCCTTATTAGAAAATCCCCTAACTACTAATCTAGCTTCAAAAGTGCATGGATCAGAAAATGAAACACCTTCTTTCAACTTGTATACCCACTTATAGCCCAGTAGTTTTTGTCCCTTAAGCCTTGGGACCAAGTCCCAAATATTGTTTCTCCAGTAAGGTCATTTCCTCCTTCATGGTTTCTTATCACTTCCTAGATTCCTTGCTCCTCATAGCTGCTTCATAGCTTTCAAATTCTGATGTTCCAATTCGCTCACCTACAGTGAAAGCGTTATCAATCAATTCTGCAAAATTTGCATATCTAGCAGGAGTTCTAATATCTCTCATGCCCTTAAGCAATACTATAAGAATTGAAGGGATCAAAGTTATCAGTATTAGTTTGATCATCCACTAGAGGATTCTGAATTTCTTCAGATGGTTCTTCAGAATTTCCAGCATCTTCAGACATTAGAATTTTATCCAACTCCACCTCTATGGAAACTTCCCTTTCCTCTGTCACTTGAAGCCTCTACAATATTGTTAGTTAAACAAGGAAAATATGATTCATTGAAAATCACATCTCTACTAACAATAATTTTCAAACCAGGGGCACTCTTGTCCCACAATCTATATCCCTTTGTTCCTTCTTGATAACCAAGAAAGATACACTTAAGGGATCTAGGATGAAGCTTTCCAGATTTATTGTGTGAATACGCTGCACAACCAAATACCCTCAAGTGAAACAAATTTAGGTCTCTCTCGGACCAGATAGCTTCAGGGCATTTAAAATCTAGCATTGTTGATTGACTCCTATTGATCAAATAGGCAGCAGTGTATAAAGTTTCACCTCAAAATTGCTTCTTTTAGACCATCACAAGCAAGCATCTAACTTTATTTAATAGAGTACTGTTCATTCTTTCTACTACTCCATTTTGCTGTGGAGTATGCCTAAAAGTCTTGTGCCTAGTGATCCCATGTTCACTGCACAAGTTATCAAATAATGAGTTACAGAATTCTAACCCATTATCAGTTCTAAGAAACTTCACTTTCTTTTCTGTTTGATTCTCAACTAAGATTTTTCACTCTTTAAACTTAATGAAGGCATGATCATTAGTTTGCAGTAAGAATACCCAAATTTTTCTACTAAAGTCACCAACCAGACAAAGGAAGTATATATTCCCACCATGTGTAAGAATAGCTTCTGGCCCCCACAAGTCAGCATGCAAGTATTCAAACACTTTTTAGACAAGTGCATACCCTTGGAAAACTGCAGCCTCTAGCACACAACATTTACAAAAGTCAAGTTCAGAAATCACATCTTTTCCTAGAAACCCTTGAGATTGCAAAATAGATAAACCCTTTTGACTCATGTTCCATACACGTAAATCCACAGTTTAGTATTTTCCGAAGAAGAAGCCACAAGAGCAGAATTTTTAACAAGTTCCTGATGTTTCCATTCTAAAAAATATAACATGTTTTGTCTCTTTGCAGTTGATACAACCTTCTTATTCTTGAAAATATTAAGTAAACCATGTTCAGCATAGAAAGAGCATCCCATTTTCTCTAAAGGCACCCGAAGAAATCAAGTTTCTTTTTAAATCTGGAATATAGCTCACATCAGTTAAGCATGCATTGCTACCATCAGACATTGTCGGTTACATTATCTCCATGCCATTAACAGAACATTTATTGTGATTTCTCATGTACATTACTCCCCGACTCATTTAAGTTGGTAAACCACTACTTGTGTGGACTCATGTGAAATGAGCATCCTGAGTTTAAAACCCATTCAGAACAAGTAGGATCTTCAGAAACAGTAAGGACTTCAGCAAGATAATCAGAAACAAATAGCATATCACTACCATCACCATAATTTCCAGAGGCAACCACATTTGACTCTTGTTTTTTATATTACTTTTTAAGCCAACAATAACACTTTATAATTTCCTTTTCTTTTCCTTGTTGTTCATATTATTGTTTTCTTTCTTCTTATTATGAGGATTCTGATTTTTGCTTTTACTACAAGATAATCTACCTTGTTATTCACAAACAAAGCACTTGAGTTCTTCTTCTTATTAATTAAGACCTGACATGATAATTTCAAGCTTAGAAACTATCCAAGAATATTGTAGTGCGTTTTTAACCACTGAATAATCTTCTGTTATGGAATTTAGTAAAATCATATCTAAACTCTCCTCATCTAGTTCATGATCAATCCCCTTGACAAATTGAAGAAGTTTACAAAATCTCGTCTAAATTCTCATCTATGAATTTCGAAGAATCCATTTTGTAAGAAAATATGGAAACTTTCACAAAGATCAAGTTGAAGCAGATTTAGCAGCATACAAACTATTTAGTTTATTCCATACACTCAAGGTGTTTTCCTCTCCATCTACCTTTCATAACACAAAGTCAAACAAGTTTAAAATAATTAAATTAGGCCTCCTCATTTATTTCATCTACTCGTTTCTTAGCATCTTCTGTCCATTTAGTCATGTCCTTTTGTAAAGCATAATGTATTTTATTATGCAATAAAATTGCCTTCATTTTCTTACAACAACCGTTAAAAAATCACCCTTCCCATCAAACATATTGATTTCAATTCTCGTTGACATCCTTATCCAATAAACAATCTAGCACAAAGAATTAGGATCTGTTTTGTACTCATAGTTATTTTCTCCTTTTGCTTCTCTTTTTTATTTTTATTTTAATTCTCCTTCTCTTTTTAATTTTGTAGTATTTAAGTGTTTGGTAGAACTATGAAAAAAATGAAAAAGTTATTAAAATAATGTTTACAATAAATTTTTTAAAGATGATTAAATAGTGTCTGTAGTTAAATTTGATAATATAACTTTAATTTATTTACGAAATTGCCATTAAAAGTAAACGTAGAAACAAAGTAGCATTTTACCTACTTTTGAAAGAAAAAAAGAGTTTTGACTGAAAAAAAAGGAGAAGTGGAATTTTAAAACACTACTTTTGAAATAATCTGAAAAAATAGGAGAATGAGAAAAATAATCTTAAAAAATAGTGTTACAAAACAAACACTTAATCAGTTTGTGAAGAGACAGTTTGTAAGAATCACAACAAGCAGAGGCGGCAAGCCTCAAATGTAACACACGGCAGCGACAAGTTGCGCACGTTTGAAAAATTGTAACTTTTCAGCAAGCAAATCCCAAGTCTAATGATAGTTCTATTATAATACCGCGGATAAATCATAAATCTATATATCAAGATTTGAAAAAGTTTAATAATTGCTCACCAACCCATAACAGAATTAGGGTCTTACAGTTTTTTTACCAAATTTCTTCAGTTTTGTCACTCCTTGAGTGCAAATCTGCCTGAATCTCTTCAAATTAGGCGCTCGGATACCATTATTAGGAATATTTCCTCTTTTTACACTCAAGATAAAGATTCAGTAGCTTCTTGTATGCAATAATAATTATAAAACAGGAAGTATAAAATCAGAACGTAAAGCAGTAAATAACACTAGATATAAGACCCGTGGTTCACCGAAATCTCAAATTTTCGACTACCTCCACGTTGAGCTCCGGCAAAGCGAATTCGACTCACTGTACTAGTATTAATCAACCAAATAATGAAGCAGTTTGTACAAGCACATCCACCCCTGAACTATGCTCAACCAACAGCCAATAAACCTCCACTTGGCCCAAACAAATCAGTGACAAAATAAGTCGCTTCTACCTTTTGTAACTACCAGCATAGACAATCAACACTCTACAGGTTCTAAAGAAAGAGAATACACACTAGAACAACCGAGGAGAGAAATCTGGTTGTTGGAAGAAAGTTGTGCAAGTCTCTTCTTTCCTCCTCAAAGGCCTCTTTGAGCCTTTTATACCAATGGATTAGGGTAACACCCAATCCTCTTCTCGTAGCCATAGATTTAATTTCAAATCAATGATTCAGATTGTTTTTCCATAAGTGAAGGGCAGATTAATAACTTCAATCTCATAGACCCTATAATATATCTGATATTCTAGAAATTTGGGTTTAGGGTTTATGGCACCCACTACTTCCCAAAAAATTACTGGGTCTGTTGTGCGGACTTGCGAGTAGGGCAGTAAACTTTCCTTGATTTCTCGATAGTGTAACAAATCTCCCGCATGAATACGAAGAGCTGGCTGGTTTTGGCCCAAATCTCCCGCATGAATACGGAAGTAATTCAAAGTTTTGTCCTTTGAGCTATTAATATTATATGCTTTTGTCCAAATTTTCACCGCCAGGTCAACTCATTAGAATATTTTGCAAAAGAATTATAATTCTGAACATAATGATGAAACCAGTCTTTATAAATTACTCAGAAAATTCTAGGTAACAACATTACATGAAACAAATCCCATTCAAATGTCAGGCAAAACATTGAGAAAAGTTATCAAAAACTAAAACAACAAACTATCGTTCCAATTGGAGATCCACAAAGGTTTTCACAACACTACACCTTACATTAATGTTGTACATAAGTTGAATAGGGTTATCCCCTCTCGTATGTTCCAATTACAAAATGAGAATAGGAAATTTTAGTTTATTTCAAATTGGCCATAAAAGCTCATATACGTACAAAATATTCATAATTGTATTTAGATCTCTAATCTTAGACTAAATAACAATATTTCCCCTCAAGATGAACGAAAGATATCCCACTATTACAAAGTTTGTCTAAATCTAGGGAACTAAGATTCTTCGTCAAACCACCAACAACTTGCTCCTTGATGGCTACGTGTCTCAACTCCAATAGTCCACTGTTCAGTTTCTGCTTGACAAATAACCTATCAATCTCCACATGTTTGATTCTGTCATGCTGCATAGGATTGTTGGCAATGCTGATTACTGACTTGTTATCGTACCATAGCTTCATTTGATCTCAACTAGATCATCTCTACAATACTAAAGATTCTGTCATGTTTGATTCTGTCATGCTGCATACTACATGAATAGGGTCATGGCTCAGCAACACCTTTTACACATTTTCAGGATTGCTTTGCTATACTTGGATATCGAACCTAAGAACTCATAGTTATTACCAAGAGTGTTCCACCACTTGAACTATCAAGACTAAGGGCACTATTTAGACCTTCACTCTTGTTGGAGATAATTCACAAACACAGAAATAACACAACAAATAAAGTAACCAAGAATTACCTCCCATGATTGTCTTAAAAAAATTTCAACAGTTTCAAAGCCCAAGGATCTCACAATCGTACAAATCTTACTCTCCCGAAAGAAATCAGTCACCCTAAAGGATTTCTTAGATTCGATAACTGTGTGACCTTGGAGGTATATATTTAACCTGACCCATTATTGGGTAAGCCCTCTACCACTTAACTTTCTGACCATACGTAAGTGATATTGGATTTGAGCCCAATTCAATTCAATCTCATAAATCCATATCATTGATCAGAGCAATTAAGTGAAAGCCCATAAAAACTTATTTTATTTTCACTCCAAAATAATTTTAAACAAAACAAGCTTTAAAATAAGTTTAAACAAAATTATTTTTTAACAATCTTCCACTTAATTTTATTTTCAAGGATAATACCTGGGTATACCAATTACAAGCCATATAGCTATCCTGGGTCTATATAGTTTGCTTTCAATATACCGATGCTGGGTCTGACAAGAGAACTAAATTGGATCCAGCAATCAAATGGTGCTCATTAGTGCATAGTATACTTGCTATTATAGCAATAGTAATTGTCACGGGCCACTAAGGACTATGCTCCTAGCTATTCGACTCACAGATAAGCCTTGCACCTTATAGATGTCGTTCCACAAACTCATCAGTAAATGCACCAAAAGCATAAACCATGTGAAACTAGACCCTGAGTCGGGACACATATACCCACATATCAAATCCATGAATCAATCACATATATCAAACACATCAAGATATATATAAATAAAAAAAATCTCCCACTTAGATTTGAATCACAAAACAACAAGCCCCATATTGTTCAAATGTTCAGCAAATATAGAAATGCTTAAACAATTTGTAAATGAATCTGCTAGATTTGTGGCAGAAGGAACTTTCTCAATAGTTACTTCTCTCATTTTGATAATATCACGAATATAGTGAAATCTTCATTTTATATGCTTAGCTTTGGAATGACACTTTAGATTTCTCGATATGGCTATGGTATCTGTGTTATCATACAAATCCGAATAGTATGTTCTACACTTGGAACTATAAGTAGCTCATTCATAAATCTCCTCAAGAACACTATTTCTTTCGCCGCATGATTTATAGACCATACTCAGTTTCCATAGTAGATTGAGCAACAATTTCTTGTTTCTTGCTCCATGAAATAACAGTTCCACAAAACATGAAGATAAATCCAGAAGTAGATTTTGTAGTATCAACACAACCCTGATAATCTGAATCCGAATAACCATAAATATCCAAGGAGTTTGCCTAATAAGAAAGTGCATAAGACTTGGTACGTTTGAGATATTTCAGAACCCACTTCACAGCTTCCAATGAGCATATCCTGGGTTTGACTAAAATCGACTGAGCAAATTCAATGCATAAGCAATATCAGGTCTAGTACAAGTCATAGCATACATCAAGCTACCCTCAACATAAGCTTAATGATATTTCTCAGGATCTAGACAATGTGAATAAGACTTTGGGCATTTCTCCTTCTCAATTTGATAAAAGAATTATATCGAATCTTTCCTTCTATGCACATTGTTATATTAAACTTCTCAAGTATAGAAGTAATATAACTCTCTTGTAACAATGAAATATTTCGTGCAACTCTATCATGAATAATTTTAATCCCAAGGATAAAAGAAGCTTTTCCCAAGTCTTTCATTTCAAATACAGAGAATAACCAATTCTTTGTCTCAAGTAAAAGATGATTGTTGTTTCCAGCCAAAAGAATATCATCAACACATAATGTTAAGAACATATCTTCTCCCACTTTCTTAACATAAATGCAAGGCTACGCTAAATTCTAAATAAATTCAAAAGCAGTAACTTTTTCATGAAACTTTATATTCCATTATCGAGAGGTTTGCTTCAAACCATAGAGACATCTATTTAATTGACATACCTTGCTTTTACTTCCTTAAACCAGAAAACATTCTGGTTGCTCCACGTAAATGTCCACTTCGAGTTCACCATTCAAGAAAGTTGTTTTTATATCCATTTGGTATAACTCAAAATCAAAGTATGCAACCAAAGCAAGTATGACCCTTATTGATTGAATGCGTGTACAGGAGAAAATGTTTAAGCATAATCAATTACATATGTTTGATTGTATCATTTTGCAACTAAACGAGTTTTACACTTTTCAACAATACTTTCCAAATTTTTTTTCCCTCTTAAATACCCATTTGCAGTCAATCACTTGAGCATCTGTAGAAAGATCAACTAAAATCCACATATTATTTTTATGAAGAGATTGAAGCTCCTTATGTATAACTTCTAACTATAACTCCTTATCAATATCTGTTATAGCCTCTGAAAAGGTATTTGGATCATGCATATCTTCATTTCATCTAAACAATTCACAGATTTCACCATTATAAACATGATATTCAAAGCCAATAAGACAGTTAGTAACTCTTGAGCACTTTCGAGTGACTTCAAGATATACTTTTCTTTTTCTAAAGATGACGTGTGACTTTGTAGGTTGCTCCAAATTGGGGGACAAATCCTCAATTGTTTGATTCTTATCAATTTCCTCAAGCAAATTCTTGTCTACTTTAAAATTCTCATAGTCGAATTTATCTTCTAAGAACTTGACATTGCAACTTTCTACTACTACCCTAGCAGCTGGGTCATATAGCTTGTAACCCTTGGACCAATCAGGATATTCAATGAGAAAATATCTTCTAGTTTTATAACTTAGTTTCTCTCTTGAAAGATCAAGGATAAGTACATGAGCTACGCAACCCCAAACTCGAAGATGATTTAAATTGACCTTTATTCCAAACTAAACTTCATAAGGTGTAGTTTTGACTGATTTTGTTGGAACTCTATTCAAAATATAAGCACCAGTCAATAATGCATCACCCCATAAAATAGTGAGAAGGTTAGCATGAGCCAACATAGATCTTACCATTTTTAATAGTGTACGATTTTTCCCCTCTGCTCAAGAGTATAAGTCATAGTTATCATGTGAATAATACCATGCTTTTCACAAAACCTATCAAACAAAGTAGAACAATATTCACCACCACGATCTATATGAAATACTTTAATCTTTTCACCCATTCTATTCTCTACTACAAGTTTGAATTTTTTGAAGAATTCAAGTGCATCAGACTTCTTATGCATGAGATATGCATATCCATATCTCGAAAAATCATCAATAAATGTGATAAAATATTCACATCTATTTCTAGTCTTAGTGCTGGATAGTCCACATATATCAGAGTGAATCACTTCTAGCTTACCAAAACTTCTAAGACCTTTAAGAAATGGTAATTTTTTTCATCTTTCTAGAAATACAACTTTTACATGGAGCATACTCCTCAAATTTCAGATTGCTCAATAAACCATTACAAACAAGTTGTTGAATACGTGAATTACTGATATACGATAATTGAAGGTGAAAGATTTTCAAAGACTGTCTACGTAAGCTTGAGAAGTTTGACCATAATTTTTTTCAATACTTTCTAGAATATCCTTAACATTCCCAACTTTGGTATAGGTTCTTCGGAGTGGTGCACTTAAATCTAAAAGGATATGACATTTTGTGCATCATGTTTGCGTTGACCCAATTATCATAGGTTATTAACTATGCAACATCAGCCGGAGTAGCAGTCTCTGCAGGTTTAAGGAACATCAATAAGTAATATTTCCTTATAACCAAGATTGTGTAGAAGAAGATCTACTCACTCTTTCCAATCAAGATAATTAGCGCCATTCAAAGGAGAAGATCTCAATAGATCAACATAACTTGAACCAGTACTAGCAGAAGGCAATGTAACATCTGATTAAGAAAAAATAATCCACGAGTTCTATCACATCAACATATACTTTATTGTCCGGATTACCCGACGAGGATTTACGGAACAATAAATAACACATAATATAATACATAATTTATATCTGGATTACCCGACGAAAATTTATGGAATAATATATAATAAATATCATAACACATAAGTTTATTAAACCGAATTACCTGACGAAAATTTACTGAACAATAAATAAAATACACACAAAATAATATATTAATTTATTACTCCGGATTATCCGATGAAAAATTTACGAAATAATAAATAAAAATAATAATATGCATGATAAAGTACATATAATCAATTAAAGTAATAATAACTCTAATACCCGAGGTCATGAGGATTAAGAATTATATGACTAATAAAATCTCATCAAATCAATATGCTCCCAAACTCATTTCATTACATACTATAATTCGTTCAACAAATCTCAAGTCATACATCTTAACTGCACAAATCAAACGAAAGCAAGAAAAAAAAAAATCCACACATTGATTCATGAAGAAATACTCTATTTCATTTAATTCACATCAAGACAACGGTAATCGGCAAAAAGATGAGAGCAAAAACCCATCTCTAAGTTCAATGGGAAATAGACCACCAATGATTTTATTTTTATTTTTTGTAATAAATTAAAAAAGAAATCTAATATACTTATCAATGACGGTCAATAGTCTATAACCGGCGGTATGTTAGAAGTAATGTAATATTGGTGAAGCACAAAAGAGACTTGGAAAACCAAAAACAAAAAAAACGTATAATCTGCCAGATATTAAATTCTAATTTCCAATCAAACAAATTTGTTCTGAATCAATTCACCAAAAAGGTAAAGAATCGTAGTAGGCTCATTGTTTAATTCTAATTTTGAATCAAACCAATTTCATTCGAATCAATTCACACAAAAAGCAAAAAATCGCAAATAATTGTGAACCACTAATTTTGGTTTGGTTTGGACTAAAAGATGAATTCTAATTTAGAATAGAACCTAATGTAGGATGTAAGAATTTAATTTAGGGTCTGTTTTGTGCAGCATTCTTTAAATTATAATTGGCTTATAAGCACCTTTTTTAGAAAATGAGTGTTTTGCGCGGCCAACCTTCTATTACTTGTTCTTATTTTAAGAAGGTAAACCTTTTAAAAACTAAGCACCTCCTAACATGTTTTTTTTCTTAAAAATTAGAATGACATATTTGTAATGTAAAAGTACCTCAATACACCCGGCCCGACTGTCGGCGGGGCTCCGGCACGGCGGGTCCGAAAAATTCCGGACCCTCCAAGACACCTCTATTCTAAAAATAATTATCTTTTAAGTAGTTGCGCAAAACACCACCCCTTCTAAAAATAAGAAGAAGTAGTAGAAAAAGGCCTGCGGAAAACAGACCCTTTGAATCCTAATTGGAATATAAGAATTGAAAAGGAGGAACTGCGAGATTACAAGAGATCTAGGATTTTGATTCATCCAATGTACTTGTTGGAGAGTATTTACAAATACAAAAATAACACAACAAATAAAGTAATCGAGAATTACTTCCAATGGTTGTTTTCAAAAATCTTCAATAACTTCAAAGCCTAAGGATCTGACAATCGTACGAATTTTCCTCTTCCGAAGAAAATCAGTCAGGCTAAAAGATTTCTTAGATTTGACAACCATGTGACATTGGAGGTATATATTTAACCCGACTCATTAATGGGCAGACCCTCTACTACTTAACTTTTTGACCATAGGTAATTGGTATTGGATTTGACTCAATTTAATTTAATCTCACAAGCTCATATAATTAATCAGTCCAATTAAGTATAAGTCATTTAAAACTTATTTTATTCTGACTATTTTAAAACAAAACAAACTTTAAAATAATTTTTTTTTAAAAAAATAACTGACAATTTTTTTTTCAATAATCTAGACCCCTACTGGATCCGAACGCGATCCTTATTCAAGCTTCCCAGTCCAAAATGACACCGTTTTGGACATGTTGTTCAAAACAGACTCCAGGCTGCCAAATCTCATGTACTCGTACACAAGAAGCCTTTCGTCTCCGATCCTACAGTATCCCAAAAGGGGAACCAGGTTTCAATGTTTGATTTTTCCGATTGTTTCCATTTCATCCATGAATTCTCTGGCGCCCTGCCCTGTGACGGGGATCAGTTTTTTAATAGCCACGATGGTGACGTCGCGTATCTGAGCTCTGTACACGTCTCCGAATTTGCCAGAGCCGATCAAAGTCTCCGCGCTGAAGCTGTTTGTCGCTTCGAGTAAATGTGCAAAAGTCAGCTTTCTCAATGGCTTCTTGGATGTGGCTACATTGATGCTCAAAGGCTCAGGGACGGTGGATAATTTCCAGCTGCTGCCGGAAAGGCTGTTGATGTATTTTTCTCTCTTATCACTGTTTCCTCCGTTTTCTCGACTCCGGAAAGGATGTAGAGAACCAAGAAGATAGTGGAAACTGAAACCATAATTCGGATCACTATTCCGAAAGGCATGTTTTGCTTCTTCTTGCTCGAGCTGGGTGAATGATTTCCTATCCCGCAGGAAGGCAGAGGAATCCCACAGAGTCCGGTGTTGTTATCGTATTGTGTGGCCGGAAAAGTGGTGAGTTGTCCTCCAGAAGGAATTGGCCCTGACAGATTGTTGTTTGAAACATCGAAATCACTGAGGAACGAGAGGCCTCCCAAGGATCCGGGGATGAATCCTTGGAGCTTGTTGTGTGACAGATCAAGAACTCCAACACTCTTCAGTCCCAAAGTGGATGGTATTTCTCCGGTTAAATTGTTGTGTCCTAAATTGAGAACCTGCAGAAAGTTCATGGAGCCTATGTTTATAGGGACTGCTCCAGATAAATGGTTGTAAGAGAGATCAGGTAGATCATGCTGCCATTGCTGGGGAAAGTGTCAACTGTAACCTCGGAGTAATTCCTGGTCGACACGCAAGAATGGCCCATCGGAAAATTTCCCAGTCTATCGGGACGAATCCCTTCGAATTCGACTAATCCACCGGCACCTCTGCATTCTGTGTGTAACAATCCAGTGGGGCAAACAAGGAGCTAGAGGACACAGGAAGAAGAGGTCAATCATTGTAGCGACAAGTATGAAAGCT
>JAOWBN010193755.1:0-15435 GCA_028565015.1 Pinguicula moranensis
TCTAAAAATTGTGAATCCAGCTCTTCTAAAGCACGCAAATCAATGTTTTCGTTAAAAAATTCGTGAAAAGGGGATGGGGCGGGGGTTAGTAGTCCCCGAGGGGTGGAAGGAAGTGATGAAGAAGATGGGATGTGCGATCTTTTGGACATGTTTGCTAAACTAAAATTTGGATGGAAAAAATGCTAGTATGAATATGAACTTGAAAAAAATGCTAGTATGAATTTTGATGGGAAAAAATGCTAAACTAAAATTTTGATGAAAAAAATGCTAGTAAGAAAGTATGAACTAAAAAAGGGAGAGCTTGAGTTGAGGTTGAGGAAATGATGAGATGAGATTGAGAGTAGAGTAAAGAATTGAGTTGAGAGTAGAGAGGATGTGTCATTGGAAATGAAGAAGAGGTGTGTATTTATAGTGGTAAAAGGTAAAATAGTAAAAAATAAAAAAATAAAAAATAAAAAGTAAACATTTTCGGCGGTTTCAGGTGGATTTCCGCCGCAAATCCGCCAACAGTGTAAAGAACATTTTTTAAAAAAAAATGTTTTAGGTTTTAGGTTTTTCGATTTCAATTTTTTTTACTGTGTTTTAGGGTTTATATTGTTTTAATGTTTAAGGTTTGCATTAGGGTTTGAAATTTTTACATTTGGGTTTAGTTTATACAGTTTAGGGTTTAGGGTTTTAGTATTAGGGTTTGATTTAGGGTTTGGAATTTTTACATTTAGGTTTAGGGTTTTAGTATTAGTGTTTGATTTAGAGTTTGAAATTTTTACATTTAGGTTTAGGGTTTAGGGTTTGAAATTTTCACATTTTTTGGGGGAATTGGATTTTAGGGTTTATAATTTTTTTAGTGTTTTAGGGTTGTTTTAGGGTAGGGTTTATATTTTAGGGTTAGTATTTGGGGTTTATAGTATTGTTAGTGTTTTAGGATTGTTAGGGTCTTAGGGTCTAGAGTTTCAGGGTTTAGGGTTGTTAGTGTTTTAGTATTGTTCATGTTTTATTTTAGTTTTGTTAGTGCCTTAATGGCTAGAGTTTAGTATTGTTAGTGTTTTAGGTTAGGAATTAGGATTGTTAATTTGTTATTTGTTAGTGGCTAGAAATTTAGGGGTAGCTTTTTTATGTTGTTTTTTTAGGGATAATAGTTTAGGATTGTTAAGATTTATGATTTAAACTTTAGTATTTATGGTTAAATTTTTTATGTATTTAGGGTTTGTAAATTTGGACTTTATAAATTTAGGGTTAACTTTTTTAGGGTTTAGGGTTAGAATTTTTTAGAGATTTAGGGTTTAAATATTTGATAGGGTACGAATTATCCTTAAAATTATTATTTATCAAATATGACATAGTTAATAAATTTATAAAAAATTTAGAATATAAAGCTTATAAAATTATATAACTTGTATTATGATTATCCATAAACTTATTAACTTGTATAATTCATAAATTTAGATAAACTTTTACATAAACTTATAATATATAAACTTATATATAAACTAATTAACTTTATATAAACTTTTAATTTTAATATATTTTATAAGTTTTCAATCCTAATAAAACTAGAAATCCAAAAAGAATCGAATAAATAAAATAAATAATTATAAGTTGTACAGATTTATATAATTTTAATATATTTTATAAACTTGTTTGCTTTAATAAAGTTTATAAATTTATAAGTTATACATTTTTTTTCTAATTATATGAGTTTTAAAATTTTATAAGTTATATGCGTTTTTAAGTTTTATATTATAAGTTTAAAAAAGTTATATCCACTTTTAATTTATAAGTTTTTAAATTTTATTTCAAATCCTAAAGATCCCTAAAACATAAAAAAAAAAAAAAAAATAGCATGGCCGCCGCTTTTCCAGCAGGGCCTCCCCCTCTTTTTTTTTTAAAAATGTATCAATATTTTCGGTGGATTTCTGCCGGAAATCCGCTGGTCAAAACCACAATTTTTATTTTAAAAAAAAAATCCGGCCGGTTGAAACCTCCGGAAACCGACGGTTTTAATGTTTTCGATTTTTTTTTTAATTCAAACCTCTGGTTTGCGAAACCTCTGGTTTTTGTAACCTCTGGTTTGCGAAACCTTCGGTTCACGAAACCTCCAGTTTTAGCCGGTCCGAAAACCGACGATTAGCCGGTTTTCGGTTGAAAATGCCATGTCTAACTATTTCTTTTTTCTTACTCTCTGTTCTGATTTCTAAGGTACATTTTTGCTTATCGTTAGGGTTTTATAGGTAGCTGCAACTGTATCACCATCTTTCCCAACTCCCAAGGCCGTTGTTTGATTCCTTGCCTTGTGCAATTGACCAGGTTAATTGAATCCTTTATTTCAACTCAAAAAAGGCACTTGTATGTGATTTTTTTAACATGTTGTTTTTTCAGTTTTCAATTTCATCCACTTTTGTACTTCATTTTAATGCATTTCATATTCAGTTTTCAATTTTCATCTATTTTGTTAGCAATCAACCAATATAACTCCATGAAACATATAGAATTTTCAGTTTTCATCCACCTTTGTATTTTATTTTCATGCATTTCATTTCAGATTCAATTTTCAGTTTTCATATTGTATTTCCTATTCCAGTTTTCAGTTTTCCTTTTGTACTTCTTAGGATGACATCCACTCTTTCCGACATGGAATTGGAAATTGAAGAACATTTTCTTGATGGAGATCAAGAAGCAACACCCATTCTCAACCACAACTGCACCTACTAGTAGAAAGAGAAAACTAAGGTCACGAGCATGGAACAATTTTGAATTTGCAATCGGACCTAATGGGGAGAGAATGGGAAATGCAAAGTGTAAGCATCGCGGTACCATTGTTGCCTATGATAGTAAAATTGTTGAGACTTCATGTATGCTTACACATATAACTAAAGTGTATAATAAGATTCCTCGAGGCCCGACGGTTCTTCACAAGATTCAAAAGAAAATAACATATAATGGTCCAAAGGGGAACAATATAATGTTAGACACTTTTGATGAGAAACGTATTCATCGACTCATCGCAGAATTTATCATTGAAGAGGAACAACCGTTCCTTCTAGTGGATAAACTTGGTTTCATTAAGTTGATAAATGGTCTTGAACCGAGGTTTCAAATGATTGGTAGGAAAACAGTTCAACGTGATTGTATGAGAGTGTTTGTGGCCGAGAGGAGTCTTCTGAAGGAACACATTTTGAATTTAAATCCAATAATTTGTTTGACTACCGATACATGGACATCCTTGCAACAATGTTTCTTACATGTGCATCACCGCACATTTCATAGATACAAATTGGATTTTACATAAGAAAATTATTGGTTTTGAAAGATCCTAAGTCACACCGGTGCAACATTTTCGATGGCCATGGAGAAAGCTTTGAATGATTGGGGGATTGATAAGGTTAGTTCTTAGACTTATTGTTTATTATTTGTTATATATTTGTCTTCTTTTGAATTAAACATTTAACATAAGTTCTTCTTCTATATAAGTGTTGACTATCACTGTCAATAATGCATCAGCCAATGACAAATGCTTTGATACTTCAACATGGTGAATGATGATGATGATATTGTTGTAGATAAAGAGCTATTGGACAATCTGAGATACAGGCAAGTCCAAGAGTTTGAACATATTAGAGGTGATGTTTTGATGTGGCATGATAATATGCACATGAAGTGCTCTGCCCACATCTTGAACTTGATTGTTCAAGATGGACTGAAGATATTAGATGAGTCAATAAACCAGATGAGGGTTATTGTTAAATACATCAAGTCTTTCCCTCAACGGGCAGAAATTTTCAGGAAGTACGTGAAAAAAACTTTAGGCAATATTTTTTTGCAGCAATACATTTGTACTATGTAGAATTCTACATACATCATGCTTCAATTTGTACATGAACATCAGGTTGCCTTTTCGAAGCTGTTGGTGTTTGAAAATGGCTTAAAGGGCTTTTTGAATGAGCGAGGAAAGGACGGAATAATAGTGGGGCTTGGGATACTGATAAGCAATGATTGGGCTCACATTAAAAATTATTCGACTACTTAAAAGTATTTTACAATGCCACATTGACGTTCTCGACCTCAAATACTTGCAGTGCGCATATGGTTTTTGCGGAGTTGTACAAAATAAAAAATCAACTGAATTTTTTTATGGAGAGCCAGGACCCGTTCTTTAAAGAAATGGCAACGAGGATGCATAGAAAGTATGTTAAATACTTGGGAGAATTTTCTAACGAGGATGATCCAGCTCTTCGTCTCAATAGGTAATTTTTTTTGTTATTACAATACTTTGTGTTTATCATTAACACACTATACTTAGTAAATGCTTTATTTTTTTGATATTGTAAAAGGTTTTTATTTGTGGGAACAATTCTTGATCCGAGTTGCAAGCTTAAATAGTTCAAGTATTGGTTGCCAAAGATTATCGGGGACTGTGAGAGTATCATAGTTATTGCGTTGGCCAAAAAAAATGTGGAAGATCTTTTCTTGGAGTTCAATTCCCTGTATGGGAAGGGTTCTTCGATCTGATCGGAAGGTGCATCAAGTTTTGCCGTTGTAGACGATCCGTATGCACAAGGGTGGCTACATGCAATGGACAGTGAACCTGGAGAACAAACTAAATTGTATGTAAAGCCTGAATCCTTCAATTTCACTCTGTTGGAATGGTGGAAGGCAAATGATGTTAGGTATTTTCAATCGAACAATTTTTTTTATTTCTTTATATTTATGTACCAATTTATTTTTGCAATAATTGATTATTATTTATTAGGTACCCTGTATTGGCTAAAATGACCCGCGATATTCTTGCAATTCCTATATCAACAATGCCATCAGAAGCCGTGTTCAGTACGGGTGATTGTGTTCTTAATGCGTATAGATGCTCATTGAGCCCAGGAACAGCAGAGGGTTTGATTCTTGCTCAAAATTGGTTAAGGGATACTAGTGAGATATCTTATTAGAATCATGCTACTCTTTGTTATAGCAGACCAGGATACGTATGAATTCAACAGAGGTGCTATTATTTATAATTTAAAATTATATATTAGTTCTATGCTAAATCTATTTTAATTTAAAATAGATAAATGCTTATTTTAATATTTAACTTTTGCATATCTGAAATCGAATCCTGACAGCATACTCTATGGGATCAACATCAACAACCAAAATGTTCAAAATGACATCAAGAACAAGATCCAAACCATGCTTCCTGCAGCGCTACTGAATTATGAACATTACACAATGGACTTTAAGAATTTAGTGTGTTCATTGATGATTGATCTTTTGTCTTGCATGAATGCATCTAATGTCACATGCGTGGGTAGACGACAGATGACAGTGGACTTCATGCACTTCATTCTTGGCAACTTGTTTTGTTATGTAAGTTTGTTTGGCTTGGACTTTAAACTTATGGTTTTAAAATTTATTACGTACTAGTTAGTTTGTTTGGAATTTGAGATTTGGAGTTGGTTTCTACTTTCTTGTTTTCTTGTTCTGTTCGGATTTTCATTTTTGGATTATTAGCTATTAGGTAGGGCTTGTTGCATTGTTCTGAATGTTGTGGCATGAAATGAAGTTATCATTATGGGAAATGCTGCTTAATTTGAAGTTGTTGTAGTAGTTTATGTTTATGGTGAATCTTCTTGTATTTGGCAGGTCCTGGAACTGTGTTGTGTGATTATACAAGCTATATGTTTATCATATTATTTTGAATTTCATATATTATCCTCTTTTGATATAGGTTGAGTGTTTTTTTTAAAGAAGTTGTTGCATGTGTCAGGTGATCAGATCAGAAGCATCATGGCTAGATTTTCCTAGTTAAGATGATACATGGGCTAAACTTCAGTTAAATTTGTTTTCTTCATGGGACTTTTCAATTAGATTAGTGATTAGTTACATTTACTTTTAGTCAAATTATATTCTTTTACTGTGGTAGTGGCAAATGAGAAAATGCAACTTTCAGCCTTTCACATGTTTCACGCATTTTTGAGTTTGGGTATTTGGGAAATACCTGAACCCGATCTGTCAAAATAACGTTTGTTTCGATTTCGAGTATTCGAGAAATACCCGATACCATCCCGATTATCCAAATTTCCAAAAAAATTGGAAATACGGCTCAATTTCTTAACGGGATGGGTTCGGATATTGACCATATCCGGACCGATAACCTGTTTGGTCACCCCTACTAGGGCTGCTTATTCGGTATTACCGATCGGTAATCGATAATACCGAACCGAACCAAAAATTTTCAGTATCCGAAAAAGGAACCGATACCGAACCAAAATACCGAAATACCAAAAAAATCGGTATTTCAGTATTCGGTATACCGAATAATTTTTATTTATTTTATTTTATTATTTTTATTTTTAAAATTTGGCCTATTTTACTGAATACCGATCTGTATTACCGAATACCGAATAAGTACCAAACGATAAAATCGATACCGTACCGATTAAGAATCGGTATTATATTCGCATACCGATACCATTATCGAAATACCGAATAACCGAACTTAATCATTTATTCGGTACGGTAACCGAATATCGATTGGTATTTTTGAGCACCCTTAACCCCTACACTCGTAAATTTCAAAACACCTAGGAGAGGGCGAATTTGTTTTAAGAAAACTTAGAGTTTCACAAGTCTCGAAGTTCTTCGAATCCTCTTGTTTTATTCAACGGTGAAATGTTGATGTTTATGTAATTCTTAGAGAATATTTTCTCTGTCAGATGGTTTATTACCTCTTTTTCAATAAACTATTAATTTTCTTGATTATGTTTAACAATCTTAAAATTAATTTCTAGTTTCTTTGGAACTAACAGCTTGATTTGCAGAAAATAGAGGCAATATATCTTAAATATAATTCTAAATTTTTTTGATTCCCACATCAATGAAATTTCAGATCTAGTAAGTTGAACATATTTTGTTTCATATATTATCCGTTGATCATGATGTATATGTGTTTATAATATTATTTTGAATATTTATTCAAAATATTTCTTTCATTATTTAGAATATTATGATTAATATTTTCTGAATTTTTTTTTTCAAGGTTGCTAACTTTTGAGTTTTTTGAATTTCAAAAATGACTGAAAATAATGGTACGCCCATAATTCCTGAAGGCTCCTGCTCACTGCCATTTATGCAAGTTGAAACCCATAATGTTGTTCATACTCTTGGGGACTCGCAGGGAAAGAATGGTCCCATGGTAACACCGATTCCGAGGGTTCTAATGATTTCTCAGGTGACATCTGTCCTTAAGAAACACAATAAGAAACCAGAAAAATTTAAGGGGTCCAACTTTAAGACGTGACAACGAAAAAAGTTGTTCTACCTTGCTATGCTAAATTTTGCGAGATTTTTGAAAGAGGATCCTTCTGCTATCAGAGATGATGAATTGGATGAGCAGTCTTTGATTACAATAAATACCTGGAGGCATCCTCAATTCCTTTGCAGGAATTACATCCTGAATGACTTGTCTGATGCCTTGTACACTGTGTATAGCATAAAAAAGACAGGAAAGGAATTGTGAGATGGTTTAGACCACAAGTAGAAAAATTGAAGATGTTGGTGTCAAGAAGTTTTTGGCTGCTCAGTTCTTGAATTTCAAGATGGTGGACACGAACACTATTGTGAGTCAAGTCCAAAAACTTTAGTTGATCATTCATGGAATGTTGGCAGAGGGAATAATCATTAGTGAATCCTTCTAAGTAGCTGCGATAATTGAGAAGTTACCTCTTTTGTGGATGAACTTTAAAAATTATTTGAAGCTCAAAAGGAAGAAAATGTCATTGGAAAATCTGATCCCTAGACTTTGCATTGAAGAAGATAACAAGAAAAAGACTTCTGATGCTGTTGACATGAATGTTGCTAAAGTAAATGTGGTAGAACATGAAATAGTCAAGAGTAAGGAGCATGTGCATGGGTCAAAGATGGGACCTAAAGGAGGAGTGATTAAGAAATAAAAATTTCTTTGAAAATGTTACAACTATAACAAGACGGGGCATGAGTGCTCTGACTGTAGGTTGCCAAAAACGAATAAGGGTAAGGAAAAGAATGAGGCCAACGTTATGGATACCATCGCGAGAGATGTATTTGACATAGACCTATGTGTTGTGGTCTCTGAAGTTAATATGGTGGATATCAATCCCAAAGCATGGTATCTAGACAATGGAGGCACCATACATATCTGTGTAAACAGGTTTACTTTCTCTTATTTGACTATGAAAATTGGAGAAAGGGTCTATATGGGGAATCATTTTACCTCTGAGATCGAAGGACATGGAACCATGCATCTGAAGATGATTTCATGAAAAGAGGTAAACTTTAAAACTTGTTGTATGTTCTTGAGCTGAGAATGAATATAATTTCTGGAACACTGTTGAGTAGACATGGATTCAAGATGGTGTTTGAATCCCACAAGGTTATTTTGTCCAAACAAAGTGTCTTTGTTGGGAAAGGTTATGTTTGCACTAATAGCATGTGGAAGATGAATGTAATGCCTGTTATAAATCCCTCCGATAATGTTAATAAAGCTAGCACTTCTTTTGTTTACATGCTTTAATATTCTAATCTATAGCACTGTAGATTACGACATGTTAATTATGATACTTTGCGTAGATTAATTAACTTAAACCAAATATCAAAGTTTAATATAGACCCTAAACACAAGTGTGAAGCTTGTGTTGAGGTAAAGTTGACAAGGTCATCGTTTCATTCATTTGAAAGAAGGACTGAACCCCTTGAGTTGATTCACACCGATGTATGTGATTTGAAGTTTATTCAACAAGAGGTGGGTATAAATTTTTTATTACTTCCATCAATGACAGTAAAAATATTGTTATGTTTATCTTATAAAATGTAAAGATGAAGCTATAAAGAAATTTAATCTTATAAGTAAGAGGCAGAAAACCATCTTAATAAAAAATTAAGATGGTTAGTAGTGAAAGTGGTGGTGAATATGTTGAACCATTTGGTGCACAACATGGTATTATTCATGAGGTCACTGCACCCTATTCTCCACAACCCAATGGAATGGTTGAACGGAAAACAGAACTTTTAAAAGAAATGATGAACACAATATTAATCAGTTCTGGTTTGCCACAAAACTTGTGGGGGGAAGCCATACTATCGGCTAATTACCTTTCAAATTAGGTACCTCGGAAAAAAGTCAAAAAGACGCCTTATGAATTATGCAAAGGTAAGATACCTTCCTACAAATACTTAAAAATGTGGGGGTGTTTTGCTAAGGTGGCAATACCTTTACCCAGGAAAATAAAAACATGTCCAAAAATGATTGAATGTATTTTCATTGGTACGCACATCACAGCAATGGAATCAAAAACTTCTTCGTTCTTTGAACATGTATTTCCATACAAATCCAAGGAATTTGAACCAAGTTCTGCGAAATGAGGCTTGGATAAGATTATTCAAGATTAAGAAAAACTTGAAGAAGTTCAGAAAGAGCCCAGACGTAATAAAAGGGTAAGGATAGAAATATTTTTTGGATTAGATTTTCTGACATATATGATCAAGAGTGAACCTCGAACTTATAAGGAAGCTGTAAGATTCACGGAAGGTCCTTCATGGAAAGATGCCATAAATATTTGGGAACTGGTGGATCCACCTCCCAGATGTAAACCGTTAGGGTCCTAGTGGGTTTTCAAACGAAAAATGAAACCAGATGGAACAATTGATAAGTATAAAATCAGACTTGTAATCAAAGGATATAAGCAACAAGAAGACTTCGATTATTTTTATACGTATTCTCTTATATCGAGAATAAATTCGATAAGATTGATTTTGGCAATCGCCGCATTGTGCAATCTCGAATTCTATCAAATGGACATAACGACTACTTTTCTTAATGGAAATCTTGACCAAAAAAATTACATGGAATAACCCGAGGGTTATGTGGCTTCTGGAAAAGAAAAAGAAAGTTTGTAAATTGGTAAAGTCCTTGTATTGACTTAAACAAGACCTAAATAGTGGCATGGAAAATTTGACCATGTCATGATAACCAATGGGTACAAAATCAACGTGTGAAAAGTGTGTCTACATGAAAATTGCAGAACAAGGAATATAATCTTATGTCTGTATGTAAGTGACATTCTTATTGTCAGCAGCAATGATCGAATGGTAAAATCTACCAAAGACATACTGAACTCAAGATTTGATATGAAAAATATGAGTTTGGCATATGTAATTTTAGGGATTAAAATTATACGATCGCCAAATGGTGTCATCTTGAGCTAGCCGCACTTTGTGGACAAGATTTTGACAAATTTAATAAAGATGATTCTAGTTCTTCTAGAACTCCAATTGACATAAGTCAACATCTGTCAAATAATAGAAGAGAGAGTATTTCTCAAGTGAACATGTTAGAGTGATAGATAATCCTATGTACTTGATGAGCTGTACAATACCATACATTGTTTATACTACGAGTGTATTGAGCAGATTCACGAGTAATCGTGTAAGTAATCACTGGAAAGCAATCACTAGAGTACTAAGGTATAAGATATACTCATGACTATCGGCTGCATTATAGCAGAGATACTGTTGTCTTAGAATGATACACTGATACAAGCTGAATCTCTGATATACAAGACTCTAAAGCTACTACTGTATATGTCTTCACTGTTGGAGGTTGAGCAGTTTCGTGGAAATCCTCAAAACAAACTGTAATAACCATATCCACAATGAAATTTGAATTCGTAGCATTGGATAAATGCAGTGAAGAGACAGAATGGTTACAGAATTTCATGATTGGCCTAAACTTGTGCCAGCAATATGCATATATTACGAAAATCAATCTACAATTGGTAGAGTAAAGAATGTTCTATAAAATGGCAAGTCGAGGCATATACGTTGTCGACACAACTCCATTAGACAACTAATCTCAATTAGAGTTATCACTATTGATTTTGTAAGATCAAAGGATAAAATTGCGGATCCGCTAACCCAAGAGTTAAATAGAGATCAAGTTGAAAAGGTATCGAGAGGAATGAGACTTAAGTCCGTTATAAAATAAGGCTAATACAAAGGAAACCCCAACCAAGCTGACTAGAGATCCCAAAATCTAGGTTCAAATGGACAACCTAACTGTAGCAACCTTGGTGCTGCAGTAAGGGGGTAAACCCTGCCTATTCTTATGATGAAACAGTGAAATCCGTGGGAAGAGGCTATACATATTTGCTTTCAATGATCGTTAAGTGTCGGAAATCCGAGCGAAGTAATGCGAGTTACTATTAATAAAATGATCACCTATGTGGGAGAGAAGATGGGCTGCTTCGAAGGAGAATTGTGGGGGGTTTATTCTTTAAAAGCTCTCGCATAACGAGGCGTATGTTCAGGGCCAAAATGAATATAGAATATTAAAACCAAAACGGTATAGAAAAGATAATTGTGAGAATTATATTACATGTTTACACAAATCACAAATGACAGAACAGTTGAAAGACATCGTGCCTATTGATCAACTAGTAAAATTAATATAATCTCATAAAAAAAGGTTCAATGGGTGAAACCTACATATCCTGTGCAGGTATTGATCACAGCATTCTATTACTATGTGTTGAGTCTGGTATATGATCAATTTTTCATTCATGTGGGGGATTATTAGAAAATAATAATATATTTTAATAATATATTATTATGGGATGAATGAGAATTGATGAATAATATGAAGAGGAAAAGTTTTCTCTCATTAAGTTGTCATCATCCTATTAAATTAGTAAATAAAATGGAGAGTTGTGCCATCAACTCACTAAGTTAGTAGAGATAATGGAAAAGTTCAAGAGGTAAAAAATCTAAAGCACTCATCCAAAATCTCTATAAATAGTGTATCCCTCGAAAAATACACACAACAAATTGAGTCTAGAGTTTTATTCTCTCTTCTTGGAGTATTTTGTGACTCCTTCAATTGGTTCGCCGGAGTGCTGCAAGCGTTGTGCACATAAACTTGTATCCGTTGTATCTTGAGATACATACGCTCGTGAATCCCAACGCACCAAGGAGATAGTGAATCTGTTTAACGAAAACTGTGAGTTTCACAGGTCTCGAAGTTCTTCGAATTCTCCTTTTTCATTCAATGATGAAAGCTTTAAGTTTATGTAATTCTTAAAAAAATAATCCTATGTCAGATGGTTTAGTTCATATTTTACATAAACTGTTAATTTCATTAATTATGTTTAACACATCTCCCCTCATTTTCTTATATGTAGGTTATGGAGGGCACGCAAGACTGAATCCCAACACTAACCTACAAAGAAGAAACATTCAAGTAGTAGATCAAACATGTAAGTTGTGCAATTTAGGTGAGGTCTCGTTGGTCATACCATCTCTGGCGAATAATCTCCCGAGAATTCTGATCAACAAATGAATTTTCAACTTCTCTGATACCTCATCTGGCTCAGTCGCAATCGTGCATGTTAGGAATTTGTCTAGTATTAAATTCCTAGTATTTGACTTGAATTAATATTCCTTGTATGAATTCTAATAGTATTAGAATTCATGCCTATAAATATGAAATCTCTTAACTATTAGGGTTGAGAAGAGAGGCAGAAAAAGGAGAGAGACTGGATAAGAGAAAAATAGAAAGATGTGAGACTTGGGATGTGGCTCTCTGTGCCTGCGGGACTTGAGAGGTTTTCTCAGTATCTTCTAGTTATTCTCTGTGTCTCTGTTGTATCACGAGAATATTATTTCTTAGTGGATTGATTCTCTTATTCTCCCATGGATGTATGCTTTCAAGCCAAACCATGTCAATCTTGTATTGTTACCTTATTTTGTTATTTTCGCTTTCACAAAATCTGGAATATTCTCCCAACAAGTGGTATCGGAGCCAGGTTGTGAGATCAGGGTTGTGTTTTAAGATCTGTAGTGAAATTGAGATCTTGATTATTTGGAATAAGTGATTTGTGATGTTTTGGATGCAAGATTTGTTAAAGAAAAAAAGGAATATTCTTGAGCAAATCTCCAGCGTTGACCCATCGCCGTTACTTTGACCACTAATTTCAGAAGATTGAGGACTCCGATCGTGATGATCTTGGTGTCTTTTGAAATCCCATTGAAAGATAAAAAAAAAAAGCCCTAGAGTTTCGTGGTCATGTATAATCGGGAAGGGTTTCAATTTTATCAAATTTGATGAAAACGCTGTTGTTCGCAAAATTTGGAAGCAACCAACGATTTTCGGAGTTTTAGATCTCCGATTGCGATGATTTTGGTGCCGTTGGAAAGCTCATGAACGACAAAGAAAACCCGTAAGGTATGGTGATTGATTGTTCAGTTTATGAGGCAAATTGTGCACAAAATCATACGCGGGTTTTGGGATTTTGTTGGACAGATTTTTGGATTATTCAATTGACTGAATTTGGAAGTAGTTTGTTGTAATTTGTGTGTTCCAGTATGTTTTTGATTCCCATGTTTACTTGGAATTATAATTGGGATATATGAGAGAACATTGTGGTAGCTTGTTAATGATGGCTTGGAGTGTCGACTAGTGTTCCAAGATCGGTGATTCACTCTGGTTGCAAGAGTGAAAGTGGTGTGAATTGAAGAAGAAATATTCTCTTGGTGAGAAGTGTTCGTTTGTGTTGGAGACTATTATCGTGTTTTGAGCAAACACAAAGAGTTTCTGTATGGTCAGAGAAGTGCGAGTACTTCTACTGATGTGAAGCCTATTGGTCCCATGGAAATAACGATGATGTCCTTTTATGTTTGGCAAGTTCAAGATGACCTTGACTGGTGCACACCGTGGAGCTACCTCTAAGGGGTGCTTAGAGAAGAAATAAAGTTTGTTCGTGATACGAGATAATTCAAATGAAGGGGGTGATTGTTAGGAATTTGCCTAGTATTAAATTCCTAATATTTGACTTGAATTAATATTCCTTTTAAGAATTCTAAAAGTATTAAAATTCATGCTTATAAATATAAGATCTGTTAACTATTAGGGTTGAGAAGATAGGAGAGATACTGGGTGAGAGAGATGTGAGACTTGGGATGTAGGTCTATGTGGGACTTGAGAGGTTTTCCCATTATCTTCTAGTTATTCTTAGTATCTTTGTTGTATCAATATTGTTTCTTAATGAATTGATTCTCCTATTTTCCAATGAATGTAGTCTTCCCGGTCAAACCATATAAATTTTGTATTGTTATCTTATTTTATTATTTTCACTTTGAATATTTTTTCACCAAGACACATTTCGAAGCAATAATTCCAACGCATGAAGAATCGGCCACAGTGATTCGATTCAATGCTCGAGTCACTTTCCAGACGCATAGATTATTGAAGGAAGAATCGATGCCAACGGATTGGGATTGGAACCCGATGTGGTGTATGAATCGATCTTCTTAGGACAAAGTGGGGCTCTGCCCTGTAAATAAATCTTGTTAACAAATAAATTTCTATTTTCTAAAAAATAAATGCATTGCAGACAACAAGCGTTTTTGTGATCACGTGATCATGGTGACTTAGGGCCCGTTTTGCACAGCCTTCTAAAAATTATAATTGGATTATAAGTACCTCGATTTACGAAATAAGTGTTTTGCGCAGCCAACCTTCTACTACTTGTTCTTATTTTAAGAAGGTTAACATTCTTAAAAATAAGTACCTCTTGACATGCTTTTTTTCCTTCTTAAAAAAAAAGCACCTCAATTCTGGCACTCCAGGAGGGCTCCGGCACGAGGAGGGGGTCCGGCCACCGCCGCCGAGGCCCCGGCGGCCGGCGACCCTCCGTCGGCGGCGGCTCCGATACGGTGATTTCGAAAAATATTTTTTGGAATAGTAAACGTTTGATGGAAAAGGTTAAGGAAAGAGAAGAGGGGAGACAACGAGGAGTTTGTACATAATTGTTTTTTAATTTTAATACATTTCCGCAAGGATGTTAACGGAAACTCTATTAACAGAAGTAGAAAACGAACGATATGCTGGTCGCCGGAGAAGACAGAGTAAGAAAAGAGTGGAGATGGCGACTGAAATTATCTTGGTAAAACCATTGTTACCGTGGCCAACGTCATCATTGTGTTACAACATTGGATACACCTTAAATTCCCTCCTACAAAGGACAAAATTGCGATCTAATCTCTCTCTCTCTCTAAAACACAATAAACTCATTGTCTAACACACACGGCGCCTACCAACACACACAAACAGAGACAGAATTGTGTGTGTGTATGTGTGTGTTATTGCATATTATTTACGGAATGGGATGAAAGAATTGAGAATTTTGAGACAGGGGACGGGATGGGGGTTGAGGGGGATGGGCAAATTAAATGGGGATGAAAATAAATATTCCGAAGAGGATGTAGCACTGCGCCATTCTTCCAAGTTGCATCTCTTCGAAGAAGAAGAAGAGAAGATGGCTTTCAATGCACAGGCACGCCATCTCCGTGCCAAGAAAAAATATTTCTCTCTGTCTCTCTCTTGCGTAATAATTTTTTTTACAGTTATGATTTTGT
>JAOWBN010193766.1:0-15435 GCA_028565015.1 Pinguicula moranensis
ATATTCCTATGGCCACTTGTAAGAAGTCATATTAGCCTTTGCAAAGCACAAGTTTAATTAGAAAGAGTTTCTAATTATAACTTAATGATCATGACTTCCGGTACAAAAAATCTTACGTATATAAATGGGTGTGATAAATAACCTCAATATACTATATTAGGAATATGTCCTTGGTGAAAGGATATAAATTACACAATAACTAACTCTTGAAAGGATAGTCTCATTTTATGACTATTCTCAATACTTGGATGCCATGATATCTTACTAGAGGTCACTCATGGTCTATGAACGAGAATTAAAGAATAATGAATTAAAAGTGTTTAATTCATTAATAATAATTTGATTATGTTTATTATTGGTGCATTGCCAAGTTATTGAGAACTTATAGGGTTACACATGTTAACATCATTCTCTTGCGGGGTCAAAGTGTGATTAAGGTAAAGTATAGGGGCCAAATTGAAGTTTTTGAAACTTAAGCACTTTATGAAATTATAGGGTTATGGATACATGCTATGCACGACCTCACATGTGTATAGGTGTATGGAAACCTCATGGATAAGTATTTTACAACAACATGACACACAAGCATGAAGTGTCAATTGTTGCAACACATGTAAAGTTATGGTTAAATGTTATCTATTAGCTACAACATGTGTTTACATCTTAAACTCATGACCACCTATATAAACACCTTAATCTTATCACAAATATGAGAGGTTGGCCGAGCTTTAAACCCTTGAAAGAATTGTTGAGAAGTTCCACATCCTTGTTACATTCTCTACATGAGAAGGAGTTGGAATTTTTGGGCAAAAACTTGAACAATTTTTCTTTTCTTTTCTAAGGCTTAAAGGTTGGAGCTTGCACTCTTTTATCCACATATAAGTTATACACTTAGGGAGTATAAACCTCAAGGGAAGTGGTGGTGTGGACTACTCAAGAGGGTGAACATTTGGACACCTCAACGGAAGGAGCTTCTTGCACGGATTAGTGATTCTACAAGAGGTATAAAAGTTCATTCTCCCTTGTAATATCAAGTTGTGTAAAATAGCAATGATCCATGGTCAAAAGATCTCTGAAATTTTTGTTATGAATGCTTAACACACCTATGTTTACGCTTCCGCACAAATTTTGCATCATGACACGTAGTATAACTTTCAAAGATATTACAATGGTGAATGCTCAGATCTAGGAATTTTTGAACTAAATTATGTTGATTTATTTTTAATTTATATGTTTTTGCGTTTGTTTGTGTTGAAGGGTTTCAATTTTATGTTGTATCTTCAATATGCGTGCATGTATCAGTCATACTCTTTTGGTTGCATGAAAGTTTTAGGATTTTACTTTATTGGTTCTATGTGAAGGATTAGAATATAGGGTTTGTATGTGTTGTTTAGGTAGAGTTTGTCTATTTCATGTGTATTGTTCATTTGTTTTATCTGTGAGGTTTCTTTTATATCTGTCTATGCTCGTAAGATGCATGCCTGTTTTAGGGTTATGCATAACTCTTGAAAGATAGAAATCATGCATTTTTATTCCTTATGCTCTTCGGTTTATATATCATTTGTATGTGTTCTTGTATTATTGTTTATGTATCCTGAAAAAGCAGACCAAATTGTGATGAATTTAATAGACCATACAACGTTTTTGGTGCACACGATCGTTTGTGTTTGGTGTATATTCTTGTTGAATTTGAGAGGCAATAGGAATATGATAGGGTCAAAAGAAAATAGAACCGCAATGCCCACCTATGTACCTGATACTGGTAAGATCTCAGAACAGATGGCCTTCTTGGAGAGAATAACCGAAGGGAACAATGGAAATAGTTTTAATAATCTCAAGATGCCCAATACAACCTTCACCGAGCTTTGCCGGATCCTGAGAGTTGAGGCTGGCTTGAAGGATGATTAGTACGTTTTAGTGGTTGAGAAGATTGATATCTTCCTGCGCACACTAGCCCACAACTAGAAGAATAAGACACTACAAATGGATTTTCAAATGAGTGGTCAGACCATCAGTGCACACATTCATGAGGTGTTAAGGATTGTACTAAAGATCAAGGCCAGATTTTCCGCCATCGCTAAGCCTATAGACAACGATTGCAAGGACGGGAAAAAAGTTTTTTTTTCAAGTGTATTTTGGTTATCTTACTCAATGTTTCATTAAATTCCATTTATTGCTTGCTAACACAATTTATATGCTGATGGAAGGGATGCTTGAGGGCTCTGGATGGTACCTACATACCTGTGCATGTCCGCATTGAAGACCATATGCGCTATAGGACAAGGAAATGACATTTGGCAATTAATGTACTTGGAGTTTGTGACACCGAAGGCAGATTTGTGCACATGCTTGCTAGGAAGGTTTAGCTACAGACGCAAGGGTGTTGAGGGATATAGTTACTCGAAGAAAAGTCCTTAAGGTACAACAAGGTATGTTCAGCTGTAGACTAGCTTTGGTTGTGATGTGCAAGGTTGTTACTTTATTTGGTCTTTGTCACCGGTTATTACTACTTGTGCAACGGAGGTTGCATGAACTGTGAAGGTTTCCTCACACTCTACAGGTCCACCACATCTTAAGGAGTGAGATCCTAGAAATAGGAGACCACAGAACCTATAAGAGATCTTCAATATGCGGCATGCAACAATAAGAAATATTATTGAAAGGTAATTTGGAATTTTGAAGAAGCATTTTGCGGTGTTGAGGAACCCGACCTTTTACCCATTGAATACACAAATCAACATTATTCTAGCTTATATGTTACTTCATGATTTTATTATGAACAAAACACTGATGGACCCAATATTGATATCCGGGATTGTGGAATAATAAGGGAACAATGAGGCGATAAATGACATTGAAGAGAATATTCAGTATGTTCAGTCCACATCGGCATGGACATAGAAGTGGGATGAGTTAGAAAATGAACTCTGGAAAGTCTATGTCAGTCAGGCATTAACTCCATAATAGCCCGAAACCCAATAGATCATAAGAAACTATTCAAGACCCCAATAACTTCGGGTGTGAGGTCTCTTACAAAGAAGCCAAGCCAGCAGGTCAAGGAGGAGCCTTCAAAGGATAAGAAGGTGTAGTTCACGCATGAGGAGGAGAAAGCAATTGAATGAGCCCTGAAACGGCTTGCTCTTGAAAATTATAAGGCTGGATAAGGGTGAAAATGGGGAATGCACTATAGGTGTGCTACAAGAATCAGACAAATGTTGCGTGGCAATAGGATTGTGGAGCATAAAGTCAAGAACAAGAAGCACAATTGGAAAAAGGATTGGACCATAGTACATGAGTTTGTAAAACTCAGTGGCACTATCATTGATCAAGAGATGCACACAACTATGGTGGACGACCCAATGTTGTCGAAGGAGCTAGCTAAGGTTAGACTACTTTTTTTTAGATGTTTATTCTTAACAGAATGGTGTCTGAGTTAACGTGTTGGATGATCTACGAGGATTGGTGTGAGTTCTTAAACCAATACCGAGCGCATGGATCAATGACCAAGAATTTCAGTGATGCCAAAGTAGAAGACTAACCGGACAATGTTTCTAATGATGTGGACATTGTGGATACGGTGAACCTGGTGGATGCCTAGAGGTAGGAGGAGGAGGAGACTATTACCAATAGAAGACTACTACACTAGTTGAAAAGGAACCTTCAACTATTGACGTCAAATCGAGTAGCAACCACAACAATACGAGGAAGACCACTAATGAGCTGATTTTATACCCATTTAATGTAGATTATTTCGGTCTAATCTGGCTCAATTCCAATTGGGGAACGTACTTTATATATCCATTTCTCATGCTTTGACAGGAACTGCTTATTTGATGCATATTGAAGGGAAATGAAGAACAAACAGCCTTGAAGCTAGAAGTCTTTCCCCATGAATCCGAGTCACGACCCCAACTTACTTTGAATGGTTCTTCACCGTGGTGCCTAAACATATCTAACGTGCACTAACCTTTCTAGGCGGATGATTTTATCCCTCATTTGGCTCCAATCTTCCAATGAAAGTTACCCAACGTGATATAAAAAGGCACAAGAACATTCAAGAGAAAAAAAGGAAGGAATTACGAAGATCTAGAAAAACAAGAGTTTTGGCACAACGCCCGTGAAAACAAGCTGAAATAAATTTATTTCAATATCTTGTGTGGCTATGATGAACCTTTGTTGTTTGTTTCTTAGTGTGTACTTTGCTTTAAGTATGGGCTAAGCCTCTTGTTTAGGGCACAATGTAGCCCTTGATGAACTCGGGAGATCATAATATGTTTAGCTAGTTTTAACATTAATGATGTGGTTGGTTTTGTTGTATTTCGTTTTCCATTTGCCCTTGTTTGGCCAACAGTGGTAGTTGCATTAAGCATAGTGGGAGGCCGCGAGGCACAAGCTACGCTAGGCATGACAAAACCCATGTCAATTGCTATAGTATGAGAATGAATTTAGGATTGATGCTACCAAGTGTGGATTACCTTAGAGAAAGGTCTTTGGTTTAGTTAAATGTGATATTCGAGAGGTGCACATTGGTGAATCAAAGAAGGATGTTTATTCTCGAGAGAGATCTATGTCCAAAAGAGGCAAATCCAGTAGACACTAAGTTAGAGTCAAACATGGTTAAAACATCTATGAACTCTTCCGAAGAAGGCAAGTGGTGAAGTTGAGGTCCTTAGATGTTCTCATCCAAGCATCTCTCCTAGCACTCTACAATTTAGTTAGTAGCACTTTGTTTATGATCATCTTTGTTTTACAAATATAATTTAGCTAACAACTCATGAATTCGTTTGTCCAAATTGTATGAAACCCATTAATTTTGGTGCTTGGTAACTACAATCCTCGTGGTTCGATACCCCTCTCATAACTTTATTACTTGTTCGACTTGTGCACTTGCAAGATTTATAACGCAACAAGTTTTTGGTGCCATTGCAGGGTTTGTTAGAATTAGCAATATCAATACCACACGAGTTTTTAACTAGATTAGACTTTTATTTTACTATTTTTACTTTATCAAACCTCCTTTCAGGTGTGCATGAACCATTCGGATGGTGAAACTTCTTGTGAAGAGGATCCAAGAATTGAACAAACATTTGAAGCCCGAAGAAGAGCTCAACGGCAGGAAAGAATGCAATGCCAACAAGAGATAGAAAATGCTGAAATGGCAGGGGTGCCAAATGAGGATGATCTCCCTATGGAATACTTTGCACTTCCTCGTGCTTAGGAATTTGTCCCTTCCATAAGAAGACTAGCCATACAAGAAAACAACTTCGAGCTTAAGCATGACACAATTCAGTTGCTCATGCAATATTCTACATATGGTAGATTAGCCACGGAGGATCCCAACTCACACAAATTAGTGCCTTTTGTGAAAATATGTGACACACTCAAGTAATCAGGTGTTACCCATGTTGCTATTAAGCTCAGATTATTCTCATTTTCACCCAGGGACAAATCCCGAAGATGGCTGCGGTTACTACCTCCTAATTCCATTCATACATGAGATGGATTGAGGAAACAATTTTTGACACAGTTCTTTCCACCTTCGATGAATGTAAGAATCTTGAGTGAAATCACATCCTTTAAATAGAAAGACATGGAAATTTTGTACGAAGCATAGGAAAGATTTAAGGACCTCTTAAGGAGTTGTCCAAATGATGGTTTGCCATACTGGAGGCAGCTCCAGGCCTCCTACAATGGATTAGAAAGCTCAACAAGAAGAGAGATATATGCCGCACCTAATGGCACTTTCATGAAAATTTCTTACAATGAGGCATATACACTGTTGAAAGTAATGACCCAAAATTGTTATAGATGGCCTACTGAAAGAGACAATCATAAAAAAGTGGGGGAAAGATATGAGATAGACAAAGTAGATGCTTTGATAGTCGCCATGTAGGCCATGAGCACTCATTTTGAAACATTCATGAATCAAGGAATGCCACAGAGTCTAGTGATGGTGGTACAACAACGATCTAGTGAAGCATGTGGAGGACCTCACTCTTGAGAACAATGTCAGGAAGTGACATCAATAGATATTATCCCAATGGAGTAGCTCAACTATGTAGCAAATCAATCAAGATATCCCAACAACTTTGAGCGCACCAATTTCAACCCAAGGAAGAATGATCATCCAAATTTCTCATGGAGTAATAACCAACATATAGCGAACCCTCCAGGACGAACACCTTTCCCAGTTCATCAACAAGTGGCAAGGCCACCAACAATATCATAGCAACGTCCATCATCATAGGATCTGATAAATCAGCTGGCTCTGGCTACAAAAATAGTAAAGAGCTGATGACACAGCTAGCTACAATGTCACATGGTTTCATGCTAGAAACTAGAACCAATTTTAAAGATCATACGGTGGCTATGATAAACCTGGAAGCTCAAGTGGGGCAGTTAGCAAAACAGTTAGCAGAAAACCTCAAGGAACACTACCAAGTAATATAAAGGTAAATCCCAAAGAACAATGCCAAGCAATAATTATGAAAAAAGTGGAAGGGAAGTGGATAAAAAAACCAACGATGCCCCAAGTGTCAAGAAGGAAACCCCACAAAGTTCGGAAGAACTTACACCCTAGAAAAAGGAGGATCAAAGGCCAACAATATTGTTTCCTCATAGACTGAAACAGGGGAAGTTAGACAAACAATTTCAAAAGTTTTTTAATTATTTAAGAATTTGCATATGAACATTCCTTTTGCAGAAGCGCTGGAGCAAATGCCTTGTTATGTGAAGTTCATGAAGGACATCTTGTCAAACAAAAGTTTTTTTTTGAAGACTACGAAATCGTAGCTCCGACTAAAGAATGCAGTGCAACCAAAGTTGAAGGATCCAGGAAGCTTTACTATTCCTTCTTCCATTGGAAATTCTACATCTACAAGAGCATTAGGTGACTTAGTTACAAGCATTAATCTCATGCCTCTGTCAAGTTTTTAGAAGCTTAGATTGGGGGAAGCTCAGCCTACAACTATTTCTCTGCATCTAGCAGACAGATCCATTAAGCACCCCCGAAGGACAATTGAAGATGTCTTGGTTAAAGTGGATAAATTCATTTTACCAGTTGATTTTATTATTTTGTACATGGAGGAAGATCGTAACATACCAATTATTTTGGGAAGGCCATTTTTAGCTACAAGAGATGCACTAATTGATGTTAAAAGGGGAAATCTTGTACTCAGAGTCCAATGGGAAGAGGTCAAGTTCAATGTATTTCAAGCATTGAGGCATCTAAATCACCAAGAAGATTTCATAAGCATAGATTCAACAGATCAACTACCTCTAGCTATCAAAGAGGTGATCTAGAGAATTGTTTGGTTAACATTGACCCTGCCATCTTGGAGGAACCAAGAGTCAAAGAATATGCTAATTGGCTTGAGGCTAATGGAACTAACAACAATGCTTATTTTGAAGAGTTGGTTGAGAGACATAATCCCCAAGTTAGCTCTATTGAACACCCACCCACCCTGGAACTCAAACCATTGCCTACACATTAGAAGTATGCATTTTTGGGCTATGATAATACTATGCCCATGATTATTTCTAGAAATATTTTTCAACAAGAAGATAGCATCTTGTTGTGCATGCTCATGTATGATGAGTGTGCTATAGGATGGACTTTAGTAGACATAAAGGGAATCAACATATTTGTATGCATGCACATAATACTATTAGAAGAAGGAAGGAAGCCAGTGGTAGCTGCTCAGCGCCGTTTAAATCTTATTATTAAGGAAGTGGTAAATAAAGAAATTAAGAAGTGGTTAGATGATCGGATAGTGTATCCAATCTTGGATAATAACTGGATCAGCCTAGTACAATGTGTTCCCAAAAAGGGAGGAATGACAGTTGAAGCAAGTGAACACAACGAACTCATTCCTAAGAGGACAGTAGCTGGATAGAGGATCTACATGGACTACAGAGCACTGAATAAAGCCACAAAAAAGGATCATTATCTATTACCATTTATCGATCAGATGTTGGATAGGCTTGCAGGGCACACATATTATTGTTATCTTGACGTCTACTCAGGGTATAATCAAATCTGTATTGCACTGAAAGATCAAGAGAAGACCACTTTCACTTGCCCTTATGGAACATTTGCATTCCGTCATATACCATTTGGACTCTGCAATGCCCCAACTACCTTTCAGAGATGCATGACAACCATTTTTTTTATATGATGGAACACATAATTGAGGTCTTCATGGATGACTTCTTTGTGGTGGGATCGACATTTGAAGGATGTCTATGCAATCTACAATTAGTATTTGCTATATGTGAACACTCCAACTTGGTACTCAATTGAGAAAAGTACCATTTCATGGTGCAAGAAGGAGTTGTGTTAGGACACAAAGTGTTATGTTTGGAGATAGAAGTTGATAGGGAAAAAATTGAGGTGATATCCAAACTACCAATTCCAACTTTGGTGAAAGAGATAAGGAGCTTCTTAGTACATGTAGGCTTCTACAGAAGATTTATTAAAGATTTTTCCCACATTACATGACCATTATGCAAGCTTCTGAAAAAAAAACATGCGTGTTTTAATTTTGAGAAGAACTATATGGAAGCCTTCAACTTTTGGAAGAGAAAATTTACAACTATTCCCATCATAGATACACGAGACTGGGAAAGACCATTTGAGATTATGTGTGATGCAAGTAATAATGCAGTGGGAGCTCTACTGGGACATAGAAAAGACAGTGTGTTTCACACCATTTATTATGCAAGCAAAACTTTGAATGCCCCTGAATTAAACTATGCCACTACTAAAAAGGAACTCCTGGTGGTGGTGTTTGCATTCAATAAATTCAGAACATATGTTTTGGGAAGTAAGGTAGTGGTTTATACTGACCATACAACCATTAAGTATCTTATGGTTAAGAAAGATGTCAAACCATGACTAATAAGGTGAATTTTACTGTTGCAAGAATTTGATGTAGAAATAAAGGACAAAAGGGATCTGAAAATGTGGTAGCTAATAATTTGTCAAGGTTGAAAAACCACAACAGTGCTGAATTGGATAAATTACCAATCAATGATTATTTTACAGATGAGAGACTACTAGTTGTTCAAGGCAAGCAAGAACCATGGTTGCAGACATTGTTAACCATGTGGCATGTAAGATTATCCCTCATGGGCTATCATGGAAACAAAAGAAGAGATTCTTTTCTAAACTAAAATACTATTTGTGGGATGAGCCTATGCTTTACAAATGCTGCTCAGATCAAGTGATTCGCAGGTGTGTTCCAGAAGAGTAGATGCACTCCATACCAACCCACTGCCACACTTTGGAATGCAGAGGACATTTTGGAGGAAATCGCACTACAGTAAAGGTACTTCAGAGTGGTTTATATAGGCCATTCTTGTTTAAAGATGCACACTCTTTTGTCAGTACCTGTGATAGATGCCAAAGAATGGGCCAGATTTCGAAAAGGAGTGAGATGTCTCTTCAAAATATCCTTGAGGTTGAACTTTTTGATGTATGGGGGACTAGATTTCATAGGGCCATTTCCAATCTTAGTTGGCCAAAAATATATCTTGGTTGCAGTGGATTATGTCTCCAAATAGGTGGAAGCAATAGCCACCCCAACAAACGATGCAACAATAGTACTAAAGTTTCTACGCAAGAATATCTTTTCAAGTTTTCGTACACCACAATGTATTGTAAGTGATGGGGGTCACATTTTTGGTAACAAACCATTTGAAGCTTTTATGAGAAAATATGGAGTTCGTCACCGCACTGCCTTGGCATATCGTCCACAAACGAATGTTCAAGCTAAGATATCAAACAAGGAAATCAAGATGATATTGGAAAAGACAATGAATATATCCAGAAAGTATTGGGCACTCATGTTACATTATGCACTTTGGGAATATAGGACTTCCTATAAGACTCCCATTGGCATGTCCCCATATCATTTAGTATATGGAAAAGCCTGTCACCTCCTTGTGGAACTTGAACAAAAAGCTTATTGGGCTATGCTCATCCTAAACTTCAGCATGAAGGTTGCAATGACAAGAGGCTGCTCCAAATGAATGAGCTAAGGAATGATGCTTATGAGAATGCCATGATTTATAAATACAGAACAAAAGCCTAGCATGACAAACATATACCTATACGACATTTTATCTGGGACAGAAGGTACTGTTGTTTAATCCTAGACTCAAACTGTTTGTAGGAAAATTGAAGTCCAAATGGTTTGGACCATTTGAGATCACACAAATATTCCCATATGGAGCCATTGAGATTGCTCATCTTGACAAATGTACTTTCAAAGTGAATGAACAAAGATTAAAACCATATGAAGAAGGAGGCATAAATCAGGAGAGGCTTACAGTCGCTAATCACTGCTGAAGCTGAGAAATGTCAAGCTAATGACATTAAAAAAACACTTCTTGGGAGGCAACCCAAGCCTCTTTTTAGCCATTCAGGGACATATCCCCAACCCCTTCTATTTATTTAAGCTCAGTTGAATTAGTACTATATGTTGATCTTTAAGTTTGGGGAAGGGCAGGTATACGTTCGTACATGGCAGTTATTGAAATTTTTGCTAGTTACTGACTTTTGATTTATTTAGGCGTTTTAAATTTTGACAGTATTCACCACCCTTTAACCGGAACTGTTATTACGTGTAGAGTGAACTCATCAGTTCAAGAAATGCAAGGACATGAAGACGTAACTGCTGCGGAACACAACACCTATTCGGATCAAACTCCCCACGCACTGAACAACCCACATTTCAATTGAATTTACACTACTTAAGTTACAATAATGGATGCAACATTTATCCGAATTTAGCAGTCCATAACTGCTACAGTAACAGCAAAAATCGCCATCTCATGTCCAGATATAAAAGGCTCAAAATTGTCTCGAGTCCTCCACATATTTCTCTCAGCAAAAATGACAAACCCTGGACCAACTATATCCCTCTGATGAATTGAAACAGACTACCGACTGAAGCGGTCGTTTTCTCAGGATTCAACCAAGCAAACATTTCCTTGCGAGTTCTGAAGTAAGTACGGCGAACTCTAAACTCTCTCTATTCAAGTTTTCATAACATTTAGACAAAAATGCTGCCCAAAAAGGCTATACTCACTAAGTGAGCTGTTTCTGAAATTTTTATGAACAATCATGCTAAGGAATTCTTTGATTCCACTGTGGGGGTGCTGGATATCATTAGAGAAAGAGGATTTTCTTCCAAATCTATGCCTACTATAATAGAATATGTTAAGGATAGGTACTGGACTAAGTTCTTGCACACTCCGGGCGAGTATCCCCCAAATATGGTGCGAGAATTTTATGCACATCTATGGACCATGGATGATGGGAAGGTCTATGTTTGGGGAACTTTAGTGCCCTTCAGCCCAACTGAAATCAACCAAATCTACAGACTGATTTCCATATGGGAGGATGAGTTTTCCCAGTTTAGTGGAGGATACCCGGATCTAGCAGATGTGGCCCAATTCTTGTGTGCGCCAGAATGACTTGGAAGATGTCCATAGGCAATCGGCAGATTGAATTGGGAGTAAACAAAGCTGACTGTCATGCTAATGTCCTTATCTGGCATCTGTTTGATTGCACAAGGTTGATGCCTACCACACATACTGGAGATATCAAATTGAAGCACCTAATGCTTATTTATGCCATTGAAACGGGACGCATCATCAATATGGGCAAGGTCATCTATAAAGATATCATGGAGAGTCTGGCTTCCTTGGAAAAGTGATCCAATTTACTGCACTTTCCCTCTCTGATCACAGCCATGTGTTTGAAGACTGGTGTGTCTTTGGTGGATGATGAGAAACTGTTCCCTCTAGTACTGGTTATAGTATCAATACTGATTAGCAAACTGGGGGTATATTCTGACCGCAGATTCATCAAAGTTGAGACAACACCCGAGCCCTCCAATGTGTCCAAAGTAAAATTGTAACACTTTCTTTGCCTCCTCATAAATCAAGCTCGAGGCCCAAGAGGCAGGCAACCTCTAGACCAGCGACAACACAGTTAGAATCCTTCGTGGATCATACCTACCGCTATGTTGCTGACCATGACCAGCTAGACAAACTTCTATAGTAAGGCCAAGAAGACGTTTGAAAATGTAGATGCAATGTTTGCAAGAGTAGAGAAATTATTTACGACTCAAGAAGGGAAATTAGAGAGGAATGCAAGCAAGGAGGAGGAGTCCAACAGCCAGAAGACCCCTAGGTTACTAAAGGATCTTGAAGAGTTCAATACAATGAGCTTCGAGAACAAGGTGTACCTTGTTGATCACCTAATACTGCACGAAATGCAGTATTGGTTATGGCAGAATGATGGACGTGATGAATTGATAAAACTCTTCTTCCAGGGGAAATTGATAGCACTGAAGCCAGCGGAAGCAAACTAGTTTGCATATCTATTATGCTATCTGAACTTTTGTCTAGTTTAATGAACATGTTTGAAGATTGTCAAGTAGAATTGATTATGCTTCCAACTGTCTATTGATTAAACTTGTTGAAGGAACATGGTTTGAACACATGAACTTAAGAAATATTGACATGAATTCTTACTACAGCATCACTTCTAAAAACAACATCTTTGTTTATCTTAATAAATAATCTGCATACAACAAACAGATAACATGACTATAAGAACACTCAACACCAAGTTTTCCATCTCTGCCTTCCCAAGTCATTTTACAACATCTTTGTCAATTTAGTAAATAATATGTAGACAACAAGCAGATAATCATGTTAGAAGAATTTCTATGACAACAGTATTGAGCTTCTCTGTTATTTAGACTTTACCTTTAAAACATGAACTTAAGACATGAATTTGTTGGCATGTTGATGACTACTACCATCACATATGTCGTAATACACAAAGGCTTAAAGTTGCACGATTAACATGCCTTCTATTTTAGAATTTGGAGCGAGATTGCCCTGTGATCCAATCCAATGCAAGATTACAATGAAATGGAAATAGGAAAAGATCAACAAAATACGCTTAACCCAAATGCAACCTTCTAAGGAGCCAGCAAAATAGTATTAGCCAAACAAACATATGTAGAATAGTTGGATGAACATTGTTCAACATGTTCAAGAACGAAAAATAATTACATATGTATACACTAACTCCACCCACCCACCCAAACAACCCCGAAAAAAGCCGTATAACTAGGTGCACATCCATAATACATATATAATCTATCCCAAATCACTAGAACCAAGTACTGCAACACCTTAATTCGAGAGAGTGTTCCAACCTGGGCCCAATTAACAAAGCAAAAAGAAACTCAATAATACAATGATTGTGTCCCACATGCAACAGTAAATAAAATGAAAATAGGTAAAACTTTATTAACCTCAGCGGCTGCAGAGCAGGAAGCGTGAGGGTTAGATCCTTCCTCCTCATCCGATGGGGGGAGCTCTACGAACTCTGGATCAGCTTTCTCGCCTCTGTCTTCAAAGTATCCGGAGAATAAGCATTCTCCGTCATGGTAGTCCTAGTATTTTTTTCCGAAGCTTGAAGAGTCGGGCATAAAATCTTTTCAAATTCCGCACCTACGTTTTGAGGCCTTGAAAATTTTGTGGTGTAATCACCAAAAATGCGGGTTCGTCCTTGATGTTAATCGGGTTTTTTGACAGCGAGCCTTGGGTAGCGTGGTCGTTAACCACGATAGGGTTTTCCGGTAAATACCCAAAAAACATTGGCTTATGTCTTGGCCTTCTACATGCCATATAGGCGTTTATACACGCATAGGGAGAACCTTGGCGGAGGACCGTGATGGCGTCGGGAATGAGAACGAGCGGTGGGAGACGGATGTGAATCCATGGTGTCGCGACTGTGAAGTTGAGGGAGAAGAGAAATAGGGTGAAATGCTAGGAATTGAATTTTTTTAGGTATATATAGTGTGTCTAAGGGTTAGTTTGGTATTTCAACAATTAATGATGTGGCAAAAGTATCCGTCATTTATTTTGCGTTACCATACACATTTTATTTTTTACCAGTAATCCCAAATACTGCTAAAAATTGTAACGCTATGGGTCCGTTTGGTAGGATAACTGCGATGGGATAACATGTTATCCTTAGTTATCCATCGTTTGGTATCAAAATGTATTTTTTTTCACGCGCGGGATAACCCCAAAAATTCGGCTAACTGGGTGATAAAACGCCAGTTTTTATCCGACCTAAAATGCAGGGTTTAGTTTTATCCCTTGCTTATCCAATAATAGCTAACCCTCGGTTATCCGCGATCTGGGATAATTATGGAATAAACGCTATCATGCTACCAAACGATGCCTATGTGTTTCCTAATCTTGCAGAAACGATGAAATTATCAAAATACGTGATAACTTTTATCGCAAAACCAAACGGACCCTAAGTATAACATGCAAAACTCGTCCATGCACAAAATGACATCATATATTAAACATGATATAGATTAACCTAGATCAATATAATATGTATATATATATATTTTTAGTGTAAGTGAGTAATATGTATACATGTTGAAAACAAAATCTCTACAGAATTTAGATCCCAAACGGAGTGCTTTAAAGGTGGTACAGTTAGTCATATAATGAAAAGTAGGCCTGCAGGCTACAATAGCGATTTGTCACTAATGGAGAGGGAATCTTTCCCTTTTTCTTTTCTTTTTCGCTTATTATATTTGGCGAGTCATTCTCAATTTCATTTTCCCTTTTTCGGATTGATTTTTAATATTCCAATGCAACTATGCAAGCAGAGCAGTTCCAGCGCCTTTCGCTGTTGAAAGCATGTGGTGTGAGCATGTGGGCATTAGTTTCTCTCTTTCAGAAGCAAAGTTGATAGGGAGAATTCAAACCCTCGTCCAGTGTTCTTCTGTAATAATACACAAAATCACTGGACAATCATTCGCAAAATTTGCCCCTAATCTTCAGCTTCACTTGTCCTTACCTTAAAAGCAGCAGAGTCTGGTACTTAAGCAAACAATGGCCGCGCCTTCTTTAATTCTCCAAGCTTGTCATTAATACCCACCATTAGCTCTGCTTCAGAGCCAAAAAGTGGAGTGGATTTGGTGTATAAGTGGTTGAATTGACCGTTCTCCTGGTATGACTTCGCATGCCCTTATGGATGTCTTGTATTCCGGTTCGTTTTGAGTGAAAAGGGTGCTTGAAAAATCGGATTTTCCTTGCTACAGATTTGAAGAAGTTTTGGCAAAATAAGAGATACGGAATCTGGGTTTTTCTTGAATGTTCTGGAAAAATGAGGGATTTCCCTTCATGTTTTGGGGAAAATGGTGTTCAAGTTGCTGATGCTTCCTGTTCAAGTGTCGGTGTGGTGAGTAAAACCTCTCACAACTCTGTTACCTGCGTGTATAGATGCAAACTGCTGGGCCATTCTTGCTTGATCAGTGTTATATGGAGCAAAAGTTTGATGGGTCAATGCCTGAGTGTTGAAATCGAAGATGCATCCCA